>ML108717.1:0-49635 GCA_003697995.1 Taxidea taxus jeffersonii | reverse complement strand
TTGGGAGGGGATTAGGAATAGCACAAGCCTCCAAGGTATTTTGGAAACAAGGTTTCCAGGACCTTGAGAGGGCTAGCTATTGTTAGGCAAAGTTCATTTATTACTGTTCAGTAAAAAAACGCAGTCTTGAGACCTTTCAGTTATATATCAGCAGGCCATAGGCTTGGAGGTAGAGATAAAGGAAGTTTCCAAAGGAATTTTTATGTGTTTAAGTAGATTTACATGATCCTGGGGGTCAGGCTAAGATTGCCTTTTGCCCTTAACCAAGTATCAACTTCAAGGCAGCTGAGTTCCTAGAAGAAGGTCACTCTGCCTGTTTCAAGGACTTGTCAGTGGACTATAAATAGAAAGGAAATTTAATTTTTCTTTTGCCTTTGTTTCTCCCACATCATCAAGCATCAACAAAAAACAGTGGTTCAATGGAGACAGTGAAAAAAAAAATACAGGCTTATAAGAAAATGCTAATTAATAGCAAAGTCAGATTGTGGTGGTGGTGGTGGTTGCTTAAAACAAAAATTTTCCAATGTGTATTTCCTTTGTTCCCTGGCTGCTGCCAGCACTACAGCCCCACATTTTTTCTCATACTCGAATTTCTGCAGTATTTAGGAGCTTCCCTCCACAGAGCGTCAACTTGGAGGGCGTTCCATGAATGGCGATGCTGTGATGCTTCCTAAGTGCGATGGAGGGAGCAACACCCCAAACCAGTGTGCCCAGTGATTAGCGGGAGCTGACGGGCCTCTAGGCCAGACGGATCATGCTTCCTTAAGCACAGGAGACCAGCTGCCTTCCCGCCGCAGCTTTTGTTGATGCTGGGGAATCTTTCCAGCCCTTTTCCCAAACAGCAGGATTTTGACAAGGTTTTCAGTTCCTGCTGCTGAATAGCACGCATTCAATGCCTTGTCAGCTTGCAGCTGTGGTTGAAAGGACCCTTAGCCCACTTCCCTTTATGGAAAGCTGTTGGCAGGTAGTAAAGAGCTGTGTGGCACACCCGGATATGTGCTGAAATAGCTTGGGTTTTGAGGCACATCTCACATTCCAGAAGGCATGTGCTATAAAGCAAATGCCTGTCAGGTGAATAACGTACTCCCAGAGCATTCCATGACAGAAGCATCCTAACCAGGAAGGGTTTACAAAGTTGTAACCAGTTAAATAGCGTGCTTAATATTTCCATGGCAAAACAAAACAAAAACAAAAAAACAACCTTTTGAAAATTTCTGTTGCTATGCCCTGCTGGCTCCAACTCCCCTTCCTAAGGAATTATTTTTCTTAGATGGTATTATTTTCTTCTCTGGCCAGAAATCCTCTCTCTTCCATTAACTGCCTACTTTACGATTGCCATGTAACAAGTTTGTGATAAGAGCTTCACAGACATTGTTCTAAAGCCTGCTTTGATACTCCAGGGGTTTTTGACACACTCATTGATACTGAACATCATTTGAATGTTTTCTGTATTAGGAGGTTTTTAGTACATTAGGGGTCCATCCTACCCAAGCGAGAAGGCTGAGTTTCTTTTTCTAACTTCCCTCAGTGAGAATCACACGAGTGACCAAGGCTCTGCCAAATCAGACAGAGACATGTGAGAGTGTGATTCAGGAGAGAGTGATGGGAGGAAGAGGATGCTGGGCAGAATTTCCTGGGAAAGATACACAGTATGGTGACAGGATATCTGTCAGAGCTTCCCAAGACCAGAGCTGGCAGCGAGAGTGCCAAAGCTTGAGTCTGGGACACAACTGCAACAGGGCTTCCACTGGAGAAGCCTGCGGTGTAATCTCGGGGTTGGGATCTTCACTATAGTCCTCTAGTTCTAAATCTTTGGCCTTGTGAACTGCCTCTATCTTAATATCCAGGTGGGGGTGTAACATAGCTAGACTACGTGCTCATGCAAAAGTCTCAAGAACCCCCAAAACCAAACTTTCAAATATGACCTTTCAGTCTTTGTTTTGATAGCTCATGTGACTCATAGTGGAGAGGAGTGTAGTAGAAAAGTGTGTTCCCCTAGATGCCCACATTTTATTTAATCTGTTCTCTAGTCTCTTTCTCTTTACATTGTGTAACTGTTCACCAGGTATTGCTGTTATCTCTCTTATTGCCCCAAGACCGTAAGTAACTGAGTGCATGGTTATTGTATCTTTCATGTCTATGCCAGTACCTTTCTTATGGTGAGGACTCAAGGGTGAATATACAGTGAAATGCTCCTACCAAAAACCTTTTGGTATAAAGCAAATTCGGTGTATCAAGGTCTTGAAGGCAAAGGATCATCATGTTTGTCATGAGTAGAAAATGTAGCTTTAGAACATGACGGCTCAAAGGCAACTTGAAGGAGGGAGTAGGAAGGATAGATGAAAAGAAGGAAGGAGATGGTAAGACAGGAAAAACAAAAATTTTGTTTATGATCCACAAATTTTTCTTCTTTTCTGAACAAAAGGAAATAAATACTTTTTCATCAACAATTAAAAAAAACATAGTAATTTCAATCCTTTGAAAACAAATATGCAGTTGTAAAATTTAATGACAACTGTCTGAATGTTGTCTTAATTTTATAGTAGAGGGTGGAAAATGCCATACGAAGGATAAAGTCATGAGTCAAGCCACCAACATTATCAGAGTAATGTCCCATTTAGACTAGATGCCTTTTTACTGGGATGATGGAAAGCTAATAAAGTTTGTCTTGAAGCAAGACGCATAAATGATTCCAACTAATATAACTTCAAAGGTGGTGTAGGAGGGTCTGATTAAACAAAACAAGAGCAAGATGTGCCATTTTCAGAATGTCTCAGGCCTGTTTGGGATGGTGCTCTCATTTGGTTACCCTTTCTTTATTGAATTTTTGCAATGAAGCCAGTTTCACTTCCTGTTAAGTGTCACCAATTCAATTTTCAAAACCTGCCTGTCTCCAGTCACTTCTGCCTATTCTAAGGAAAAAGTCATAAGAATTCCTCAACTATGAAAGAAGAATTGGGTCAGAAAGCAACTCTTAAAACTGCATCATTCTCCCACAGTAGGTGAAAGATCAGCAAGGTATTGTGAAGTGCAAATGTCAATGTAATGAAAATGCAGGATCAAAAAATTTTAGAAGTCAAAGGACTTTAAAAGTCATCTTTACCAATTTTCTACTCCCTTAGGACTCTTTTCAGCAATATCTCTAGCAGATGACTGTCTAGTTTTAGCTTAAATAACCCGTAGTGTTAAGACTCTGTTTCCTCCTAAAGTGTCCATGTATTTATTTGACAAAATAATGATTTTGTTGGCTACAAGCATAGCATAATTCTAGGAAGAATTATGCTAGATACCATATATGAGATGTTGGGGGAATATATCTTTAGAATGTTTTCCCCATTTTATAATGAACTAAAATCAATCTCACTTTAATTCCCATTATTGGGCATACACTTACTTAATATTAGTCAGTAATGAAAATGTCTATGTACTTTAAATTTCATGATCCAAACAACTAAATTTAGTTGGTAGGTAGAGAGATTGGTACATGTTCCATTTAATTACACTTTTTTTTTTTAAAGATCCTATTTATTTATTTGACAGAGAGTAGGCAGAGGCAGGCAAAGAGAGGGGGAAGCAGGCTCCCTGCCGAGCAGAGAGCCTGATGTGGGGCTCGATCCCAGAACCCTGAGACCACGACCCGAGCCAAGGCAGAGGCTTTAACCCACTGAGCCACCCAGGTGCCCCTAATTACACTTTTTTTAAATGGAAAATTCTGTTTTTTTAAACAGAAAACAGAAAATGTTTTCTATTAAAATATCAAGACTTACTAACAACACCACATTTAAAAGAGGATATATATTCAGATTTAAGACTAAAGAGAAGTAATATATCTAAATACCCCTTATCTCCTCATTCATCACTATTTTTAACAATCTGCTCTAATTGCCGATCTTAGTCCAAGACTTTTAACAATCAGCTGTAATTACCAATCCTATTCCAAGAGGAGAATATTCTAACCTATATCCTAATAAATATATAACATTTTCTTAACTTTCAATTAAACATCCATAATTGAATGTAAAGCCTACTTGGCTTTATCCTTTCAGAAATTCTACCACTGTCAAAAATATATTTAAAAGTTGTGGTCAATTCTTACCACATAATAGAATTATTTGAGGAGATTTAAAAAGTGTGAGGTTCACTCACTACTACCCATTCTAATTTAATTTGACTTTTGTGAGGTCTATGAATTGGTAGAATCCAGGGGATTCTAACACATGGCCAGATTCCAGAGCAACCATTTAAAGGAAAGCTTGAAATTTTCTAATCAGCCTCTTTTATGTCTGTGTATTAATAATCAGATACAAGACTTGCTTTCCTTTCTGATACCATTTTCTCATGCCTCTTTCCTTGTATGTGTCAGTAACATGAAAATTACAAGAAAACAAATGACCAAGAAAACAAGTGACCAAATAAAAAATGGGTCATACATTTGAATAGACATTGCACAAAGTAATTATATAAATATGGGACCTTATAATAAGCCCCTAAAAGATGCTCAACATCAGTCATAAGGGACAGGCAATTAAAATCACTGGAATGGTTAAACCCATTAGAATATTTAAATATATTAAAAAAAAAATGCTGGCATTACCAAGTATGGGAAGGAATGTGAAGCAGCTGTAACTGTCATACATTGTTGGTAGGATTGCAAAATGGCACAGCTAATTTGGAAAATTTAAAGGAATATCTTATAAGGCTAAATAACACATTATAGAACTTAGCAATCCCATTCTTCTGTAAGGCCACACACACAAAATAAAATGAAATGAAAACATGTACACACAACTTATACATAAATTTTCATAGTGGTGTTACTCATAATCAAAATCTGGAAACAGCCCAACTTGTCCATCAAATGTTGAATGAATAAACAAATTATATTAGAACTATGCTATGAAATACCAGCCAGCAATGACAAAGATCAACAATATGGATGTGACTAAAAATCATTTTGCTAAGTGAAATAATAATAAAAAAAGACTGCCTACTCTATGATTCTATTTATATGAAATTCTAGAAAAGGCAAAACTAATAGTGACAACAGATCAGTGGTTGCCTGGACACAAGAAGAAAGGGTCTGAATTCATTCATGTGGAAACTTTTGAGGGCTGCGTTCTACATTTTGACTGTAATAGAAGTTACATGACTGCTTTATAAACAGTAAATTCACCAAACCATACTTCTAACATAAGTGAATTTTGTTGTATATATATATTATACCTCAATAACTATTAGAAAATAAGTCCTAGAATTAAGCATTTTTATATACTGTAGATGGAATTTTTGTATACTGTAGATGTCTCTCCACGAGAGACAGTGGCAAGTTCGTGGTAGAGGACCACTGCTTTGCAGAGCTCGCCCCTCAGAAGCCCGCACCCCCCCCTTGACACAGACCGGTTTGTGCTGCTGGTGTCTGGTCTGGGCCTGGGAGGAGGTGGGGGCGACAGCCTGCTGGGCACCCAGCTGCTGGTGGACGTGGTGACAGGGCAGCTGGGGGACGAGGGGGAGCAATGCAGTGCCACCCATGTGTCCCGGGTCATCCTCGCCGGGAACCTGCTGAGCCACAACACCCAGAGCAGAGATTCCATCCACAAGGCCAAATACTTAACCAAGAAGACCCAGGCAGCCAGTGTGGAGGTGGTCAGAATGCTGGATGAGATCCTCCTGCAGCTGAGTGCATTGGTGCCTGTGGATGTGATGCCAGGCGAATTTGACCCAAACAACTACACGCTCCCCCAGCAACCCCTGCACCCCTGCATGTTCCCACTGGCCACTGCCTACTCCACCCTCCAGCTGGTCACCAATCCCTACCAAGCCACCATCGATGGAGTCAGATTCCTGGGGACATCAGGACAAAACGTGAGTGATATTTTCCGGTACAGCAGCATGGAGGATCACTTAGAGATCCTGGAGTGGACCCTGTGTGTCCGTCACATCAGCCCCACAGCCCCGTACACGCTAGGTTGCTACCCCTTCTACAAGACCAACCCATACATCTTCCCGGAGTGCCCTCATATCTACTTTTGCGGGAACACCCCTGAATTTGGCTCTAATACCTTCCGAGGACCAGAGGACCAGAGGGTGCTGTTGGTGGCTGTCCCCGACTTCAGCACCACACAGACTGCCTGCCTTGTGAATCTTCATAGCCTGGCCTGCCAGCCCATCAGCTTCTTGGAATTGCAAATTGGTGCATTCTTTTTAGAGGACAACTTAGGGACATCTATGACAATAAAATAAACATTTTTGAGTATGTAATTTGACATTTAGATACTTATCCTGTAGAAATATTTACTTGGCCATAAATATATAAGCAGAAGATTATCTTAAAATCAAACAATATTCAACTGGGACCTCCTTTAATCAGTTATCATATACCCATACAATGGAAAACTATGTACCTCTTATAAAATGTAAAATGTCTAAGTGAAAAATTTCTATCTTATATAAAATCAAAAGTGTAAAGCACAGAACAATGCAGATAGTATATAAATGTGCCCGTAAAATCCCTTACCATTCAACATGAATAAAATTTCTGGAAGAATACTAGGCTGAATGTAAAATGACACCAGATTTTATAAACATACACACACATATTTACATATGATAAAACTTTAAAAAATGAGTTTAAATTTCTCTAAAAGGTAATTATTTGCAACAAAAAAAAGTACCAAGATTATATGGCAGCTTTTGTAGAACAATTAGAAGAATGTAACAAGAGCACAAAGGGCAAGAAAATGTTAAATGGAATTATAGTCTTGTGAATTTCACATACTGTTTGAAGGTAGGCTGTGATAAAGATGCATATTGTAATCTCTAGGACAATCAAAAAATAATACAAAGAAGCATATGTCAAACTCACCTGAGGTAATAGAAATCAAATACTAGAAAAATATTACTCATCAAAAATAAGACATTAAAAAATTGAACAAAAATTATACCAGTATTCAGTATATCAATATATCAATATCAAAGTATGTCAATACTTACAATAAATAGAAAGGGAATATATATACTCCAATTAAAAGGTCTTGATTATAAGACTGAATAAAAGAGCAAGACCTGCCTATATTCCATTACAATGCATATTAAATAAAAAGACACAGAGTTCTCAAGGTATACCATGAGAACACTAAGCATAGGAAAGTAGCCATGTATTTTATTTATTAACATCTGAAAAAGCATGTTTTACTTCATGAACACAGACATTATCAAAGATAAGTCCGTATGCACATAATAACAGCATTTCAAAATACAGAAACAAAACTAACAAACTTAAAGGGAAAATAGACAAATCCATAAACAACTTTGGAAATTTTAACACTACCCTGTAAACAACTGATAGGACACATAAAAATCAGTAAAGACAAAGAATTTTTGAACATTATTTAAAAAAATGATATATTGGACTGTGATAGAACACTATATGTGACAATGATAGAATATGCATTGTTTTTTTTTAATTTTTATTTATTTATTTATTTAACAGGCAGAGAGGCAGGCGGGAGGGTGGGTGGGAAGCAGGCTCCCCGCTGAGCAGAGCCCTATGCGGGGCTCTACCCCAGGACCCTGAGATCATGACCTGAGCCAAAGGCAGAGGCTTTAACCCACTGAGCCACCCAGGCGCCCCTAGAATATACATTATTTTTAAGTGCATATGAAACATTCACCAAGATAGACAAACTTCTGGGTCATAAAACAGAACTCAGTAAATGTCAAAGGATCAAAATAATACAAAATATATTATCTGACCAAAGAAATATTAATTTAGAAATCAGTAGGAAAAAATCATGATCCTCTAATATCTGGAATAGCCCATTATTCAGAGAAGAAATCTAAGCAGGGAATTAGTCTTTATCAGATTATGCTAAAATGGTTAGAAATTTTTAGATATAAATACCTGTATTAGTAAAGAAAACAGATAGAAAGTTGATAATCCAAATACCTGCCATAAGATGGGAAAATCAGAGTAGTTTTAAAAATTATCTAGGGGCGCCTGGGTGGTTCAGATGATTAAGAGTCTGCCTTTGGCTCAGGTCATAATCCCTGAATCTTGGAATCCAGCCCCACATCAGGCTCCTGGCTTAGTGGGGAGTCTGCTTCTCCCTTTCCCTTTCCCCTGCTCATGCTCTCTTTCTCTCTCTCTCTCTTTCTCTCTGTATCTCTGTCTCAAATAAATAAATAAAATCCTTTAAAAAATTGTTAAAAAGTTACCTAGAAAAAAAGGAAATAATCAATATAAGATGAGAAATCAATGAAATAGAAAATGAATAAAAAACAGACAGCTGCTCCTTGGTGGCTCAGTCAGTTCAGCGTCCAACTCTTGATTTTGGCTCAGGTCATGATCTCAGGTTATGAGATTGAGCCCTATATGAGGCTCTGCTCTGAGCATGGAGCCTGCTTGAGATTCTGTCTCATTCTCCCTCCCACACATTCACTCTCTCAAAACATAAAAAAGAAAAAATTTTTAAATAAAAATTGGTTCCCAAATAGAGTAAACTCCTAGAGAAACTGATTAAAGTTAAAAGAAGAGAAGAGAGAGAAAACTAGTAAGAAAACACAATGCCAATATTTTGAATGAAAGAATATGCATATCATTACAGAGCCTTCATATATTAAAAAGGTAATAAAGAGTAGAAATAACAATGCCAAAAAAATTAGAAAATTTAGATAAAGTAGATGTATTATTTGGAAACACAATTTCAGGACCAAGGCTTTCTCTCTAAAGTAATGCTTCTAAAACCTGAACAAAAAAATCACCAATGGGATCTTAATAAAACCACAAATTCCAATCCAAAGGTCTGGGATAAAACCTGAGATTATGCATTTCTAACAAACTCCCAAGTGATGCTTATGAGATAAATATGTATTGCTTGAGAAGAAAAGCCAACTATGCTATTAAAATCCTTTAGTATGCTGAATGTATTTATAATCATTCAGGCCAGGTGTATTTTGATCAGGTATATTTTGATTGGGAATCTAGGGAAGGAGAGTAGATAAATGAGCCATCAACTCACATGACACCCTTCATAGCGATCTCTGAATGGCTGTCTGGTTGGAGTGGACACCTTGGAATAGGGAGAAGAATAGACACAGCATCTGGAGGGGTGCTATGAAATCTTTACTTTACAAACTTGAAGGCCCTTCTCGAATTGAACCCTACTGATCCATACTAATTAGGTGAAGATACTTAGGCTAGGATAACATCAATAATGTAATTTTGGATATGACTTATGATAATGGGTACAGTGGAAACCTATGGCTCTTTTTATTTTTATTGCCTTTTAAAATGGAGAGAAATTTTTAAAGATATTAATGTGATCAAAACTGGTTAAATTAATTAAAGACTACATTTAAAAAGCCCTTGATAAAAACAAGTTTAAACATTTTTCTTGATGTAATTATCTTTCTCGCCTAGGTGGCTTAAGTGAAGAATTTAAATAGACTTCTTTTAAAAAGATCATTAGTCTTCAAAAGTAGCTTATCTTCAAAATTTTAAAAAAAAGCATCTTTTCCTCATTTAACACTTGGCTAAACAGTCAATACAAGAGCATTTTGCCTTTTGTTAACACTGTATGTCTTCAAAGCTCAGCATAAATAAAATATCTGTGTACCAGATTATTTTATCCTTGACATATATTTTAATTTCAGTAATACTCTACATTCCATTCTGTTTCTTCTTAAATAAACATTGACTTCTAGGTTATGATCATATTGCTGGGAGCAATCTTAGTGGTTTAGTAAGAAGAAAATAGAAAATAAAACAGCAAATTATATCATAAAAAAATGAGTTAGCTATGTGACATTTGAACTATGCTAATTTCTTGGAGAGTAGCTTTCAGAGTCTGGTCCCAATTCTGCAGTTGCAAAATATCACCTCTCTTAAGCAGACTCCAAATTGATGAGGATCTCAATGTTAAAGAGATAGACGTACAAGGCAGATAAAATACATATAAATAAAGGATAGCAGATGTTAATTCCACCTGATCATGTTTTACTCCTTTTAATAACATATATTGTAATAAAATAGTATGTATTTAAGGCATTCAACATGGTTTGATATACATGTACACAGTGAAATGATTACTAGAGTCAAGCTATCTCACATAGCTATCGTTTGCATCCAAGATGAGTGCACCTTAAATCTATTCTCCTAGTATATTTCCAGTATCCAATACAGTATTATTAACTGTGGCCATCATGCCTGTACATTAGAACTCTAGATGTATTCATGCTGCATAACTGCAACTTTGTGCCCCCTTGACCAGCATCTCCCCATTTTTCCCAACCTCACTAGCTCCTGATAACCACCGTTCTCTGCTTCCGTAACTTTAATTTTTTAGATTCCAGGTATAAGTATTTGTCTTCCCTGTATGGCTTTTTTCAGTTAACCGAATGTTCTCTAGAGTAATCCATGTTGTCATAAAGGTCAGGATCTCCTTCTTTCTCATGAATATTCCATTGTGTTTGTGTACATACACACACACACACACACACACACACACACACACACACACACCCATATTTTCCTTATGCATTCATTTATCAGCAGATACTTGGGCTGGTTCCAGACCTTAGTTATTGTGAATGGTGCTGCTGTGAACATAGAAATGCAGATATCTCTTTGAGTTCCTCATTTCACTTCCTTTGGTTATATACATAGAAGTGGGATTGCTGAATCATATAGTAGTTGTATTTTTTTTAACATCTTAATTTTATTTTTTTTAGTGTTCCAAGATTCATTGTTTATGCACCACATCCAGTGCTCCATGCAATATGTGCCCTCCTTAATACCCACCACCAGGCTCACCCATCCCCCCACCCCTCCCCACTCCATAACCCTCAGTTTGTTTTTCAGAGTCCACAGTCTCTCATGCTTCATATCCCCCTCCAATTTACCCCAATTCACTTTTCCTTTCCCTCTCCTAATGTCCTCCATGTTATTGCTTATGCTCCACAAGTATATGAAACCATCTGATAATTGACTTTTTCTGCTTGACTTATTTCACTCAGGAGAATCTCCTCAGTCCTGTGCATGTTGATACAAAAGTTGGGTATTCATCTTTCTGATGGCTGTGTAATATTCCACTGTATATATGGACCATATTTTCTTTATCAGTTCATTTGTTGAAAGGCATCTTGCATCTTTGTACAGTTTGGCAATTGTGGACATTTCTGCTATGAACATTGGGGTACATATGGCCCTTCTTTTCACTACATCTGTATCTTTGTTGTATTTTTAATTTTTCAAGGAACCTCCATACTCTTTTCTACAGTTGCTCTACCAATTTACATTCCTACCAATAGTGAACAAAGGTTCTCTTTTCTCAATCTTTGCCAACTTTTGTTATTACTTGTCTTTTGATAATAGCTATCCTAACAGGTATGACCTGATAGCTTATTGTGATTTTGATTTGCAATTCCATGGTGATAACTGATGTTGAGCATGTTTCTATATATATCTCTTGGCCATGTGTAGGTCTTCTTTTGAGAAATGCTTATGTCCTTTGCCTATTTTTTATACCAGGTTATTTGTTTTCTTGCTATTAAGTTGTTTGCATTTCTTTTATATTTTGGATATTAAGGCCTTATCAGGTCTATGGTTTGCAAATATTTTCTCCCATTTCTAGATTGTCTCTTCACTCTGTTCATTGTTTCCTTTTTTAGTTTGATGTAATTCCATTTGTCTGTTTTTGCTTTTGTTGCCTTTGCTTTGTGGGTCATATACAAAAAGTCATTGCTAAGACCAATGTCATGAAGCTTTTTCCTATGTTTTCATCTAATAGTTTTATGGTTTCAGTTCTTATGTGTAAGTCTTTAATCCACTTTGAGTTGCTTTTGGTATATGGAGTATGATAAGGGTTCAATAATGTTTTTTACAATTTGTAACAGTTCTTATGCTTTTTACAATTGTATGATATCCTAATGTTTTTAAATACCTAAAGAAGTTCTCACAATTTTTCACTAACAACAGTTTATTTTTACCTACTGTAAGTCTAAACAAAAAATATATGCAGACTATGCATTCAAATAGATATTTATCTCAAATAGATCCTGAGCTACTAGGAAGAATATAATGGAAATCTGCCTTACCTTTGCAAATTGGAGTAATAGCATATTTAATCAGTCACTACATATCAAATTATCTTCTCCTCTAAATCTTGAGAATCTGTTTCCCTCCACCCCCATTGCACTATGAAATGCAATATTTATAAATTGGGAGAAAAAAATTCCCTTGTATGAAAAAAGGTTTTGAAAGCCAGCTCTTATTAAATCTTTCATTTTTAAATTTTATATGATATAGAGAAAAGGTATATGTTATACATGTTAAATATAATCAGTCAGCACACATGTATTAAGCAATTATTGATGCCTGATTGACACCTCAAACCAAATATATTCCAGCTAAATTCCTGGTCATCTCCCATAGACTTGCTTTACTCTATCTTAATTAGTAGTGACTCCATCCTTACAGTCAGTTCAAAAACCTTGGAGATATCTTTGATTTATCTTTCATTTAAAAACTCTTGTTGCCTCTACTTTCAAAATATATCCATAATGCTACCACTTCCCACCACTTCCACTGTTTGTCAAAACCACAGTCATCTCTAAATTGTAGTCCTGCTTCTACTACAGTCTAATCTAATCTCAGCTTAGAAGCTAGTACTATCTTTAAAAAAAAAAAATCAGATCATTCCACCTTTTGATTCAGAACTGTCCAAGGACTCTCTTACATAAGAGAGTCAAGGTGAGCCTCTTCACAGTGACCTACAAGACCAACTGGATCCTTGCTACTTTTCTGACTTCTTCAGAGAAGAGTCCTAATATCTCTTGTCCCTTCTTGGCTAATCAGACAATTACAACATCAGGAATTGCCATGGCTGTTCCTGCTTCAAGGAACACTCTTTCACCTATATCTATATGGCTCACCCCCACATCTTTCTAATCTTTGCTCAAATGTAAGCTTCACAGAGAGGCCTTCACTGACCACTGTACTGAAAATCGTAAACCCAATCCTGGTGTTTTTGGTCACCTTTACTTGCTGTATTTGTCACTAATAAACTTCAAACATATATTTAATCTCTCTCCCCTCCCTAGACAATACAAGAAGAAAGGGATTTGTTTATTTCTTTAGCCCAAGTTCCTTGAAGAGTTGTTTATACAACAATGAAATTTTGTTGATTGGATGAATGAATATATGCTATTCACTATCTTTAATGCCCAGGAAACTAATAATGAACAGGACACATATAACTCCTGCTTTATGGAGCTTATAGGCTATTATGCTAATCAAAGCATTTAGATTTTGAAGAGATATTTAAAAAACATATTGTCAAATGCCAGCATTTTATATGTCAGGAAGCAGAGGCCCATTGATGTTATGTGGCTTTTCAATGATCATCAAAGGACCAAAGCTCAATGATCTGATTCATAATGTAACACTCTTTCACTACACACTGTGCCTAACAATTTTCATTTATTATTGATTGTCTTAAGGTGCAAGAGATACTAAAGAAGTAAATGTAAGACATAGAAAGTTAATGTACAATATTATAAATTGTATTATTAATGCTGAAGGAAGGATATGAATGAATAATCCAGAAGTGGTTCTAAATTGTAAGAAATCTTGGTGCCCTAAAATTGTTATGGCATTCTTTAATGAGCTTCAAGATAAGTAAAATAAGAATAATGATGGAGCTAGGTGTAATATGACTGAAGGTGGGGAGGTACATTTTGAGGAGAAAATGAAGGAGAGTGATAGCTCTGCTGAGTTCATTTAAATCTCTAGGTCTCAGTGAATTGAAATCCTGTTGGAGATTAGATATTAATGTAATTACAGATGACATCTGTGGAAAAGGGTGATTTGAACTAAAAATCCTTATTTCTAAAAGAAGATTTTGGTGTATATGAATGAAGAATTCTATTTAGCTGCCAATGAAGATAATACAGTCAAAAATCCTAGGCTACATTGAGAGTATTAACCAAAGGGATACAAAGACGAATAAAGGCACACTGGGAATACTGTGCCTAGTTTGTTTTGAGGCCCCTTGTAGAGAGCAAAATGGAGTCTCTCGTGTCAAACAGGAGCCTGTGTCAAGTAATGATGCAAGCAGTTAAGGTACTGAAGCTAGGAGACATCGCTTGGACCAACATCAGCTAACACTCCAGAACTGTCTGCGGGGGTCCAAAACCAATTTAATCCCTTTAAAAAGGGAAGGATTTTGGCAGCAAACTTCCAGACTCTTCAGACCTGATTCCTCTATGTCTGACCACTTAAAAAAGGTAACTACCACAAACAGCTCGGCTGGAATGATCTCCAAACAGAACCAAGGTCCTACACTGCTTGAACATAAGAAGCAGGAAGTGCTCAGAGCTGATCCTGAGTGGGCGGAAGACTTATCTCAACTGCATACGCACAGACTGACTTCATGTTTGGTTCCCTAACTTCCTGCACCCTCTGTTACCTTCTTTGTTGTATAGTTTGTTGTCTGTCCTGCTCTGTGTGCCAAATTTAATCACATGGTGAATTGTCATTGAGTTTGGAATCCTGAACCTGCTTACAATTTTGATTTACCTTTGCTATATGATTGACTAAAGCTGACACTGTGGAAAAACACAACTCATGTGTGTGCCTTCATAGGGTGCTCATGACACCCCTGAAGAATTATATTGACAAACAAGAGCGATTCTTAGGGAGAGTGAATAATTATGATGATAGGACCTTGAGCACTTTCCTTGCTTATCTATTTATTGTTGTTCCTAAAATGCCCTGTTATAGAAAATGTCCCAAATTTCTGTTTGGAAAATACATATAATACTCTGCCTAGTCCTACAAATTGATATGTCCAAATCCAGATAGTTAAGGGAAATATATGAGATTTGAACTCATGCAAGCTTACTGGGTGGATCAAAGCTCTGAATGACTCTTGACAGCAAAATGAAGCACTTTTAGTTAAAGCAAAATAACAGTACAAACAAAACCTCATAGGACTAGTACACTAAATAAATTTAACTCCTCCAAAGTTTTAATGGAAGCGTAATTAGGGTTTCTAACTATGTGGAACTACTAGAGGATATATTATAAGCATATGAATTTATGCAAACCAGGAATTTGCTTTCTGTAAGTTGTCCTAATACTAAAGGTGCTATAAAACATTTTATAGTCAGGAGTAGTAGGAGCGGGAGGAGAATATAAAGCACTGTAGTCATTGCACCATATCATGTGGGGGTAATTCGACCAACTACCCAAAATTACACTGTTCTTCATCACTCTGTTAGACTTCCAGACAGTTCATTTAGCCTTTGATTTGTTGAGTATATTAACTTCAGTTTGGGCTTTCGAACCATTCCAACTGATTTGACAGAAGCATAGGAGACTTCTGCTTTCAATTTAAAGACTATGATCAAAGAAATGGCGAATGAGATTTTTCTATTTGCAGCACTGGTTTTCTCAAGTGCCTTTAACTATGATCTGATGCGTTTATTTTTCTTTGAGGAAGAATAAGGTAGGGCTAATTTAGCAGAAATACCTGCAGCTAGAATACAAAGAAGGTTTTCTGTGTCATCTCAGGAATTTTCATCAATTAAGAGGAAGTGCAGCAATGAAAGTTAATGTTCCATTAATATGCTAATTTTGCTCCCACCAATTGCAGTAACTCTACTAATTGGAAAAATTATTATTTTAATCTTTGTCAATTTTGTTACTCAAATATGCTAGCAAAGATCATAAAAGGAAAAGCCGTAAGATTTCCACAAATACAGAATTGACTATCCAAGGTTACTTTGAGTCATGTTAATATATTGTGTTAGGGACCATAGAGTATTTTTCATTTAGTTATTAGTGCTGTTATTAGTGGACATGTCTCATATGTACAATGAGATAAAATTGCCTGGGGTGATACCTCAGAAGCTACAAGTTAGAAATGTGTTCACTGAAGAGAAACACTCTATTTAAAAAAAAAAAATGGAGAAGAGTCAAGATGGCAGAAGAGTAGCAGACTGAGATGACATCAGGTAGCAGGAGATCAGCTAGATAGTTTATCAAACCATCCCAAACACCTACAAATCCAGCAGGAGATTGAATGAAGAAGAGGAGCAATTCTAGAAACAGAAAATTGACCACTTTCTGAAAGATGACCCCCAAATAAAGCCTCTGGTATCAGATGATGTCACAACTCTGAGCAACAAAAAAAGAGACACTTTCTGCTCAAAAAAAAAATATATATATATATATATATACATATATGTATATACATGTATATATATTTATACATCTTTTTAATATCCCTATAAATATCAAAGATATTGATAATTTAACTGTTAACACAAGGAACAGACTGAGCTATATTTATTGGCTTGGCCTTCTAAGGTCACTGAGACTTTTAGAATTAGAATTCAGGTCTCTGTACTCTAGGATAAACACAAGTTTAATGCAAGGCTTCACGCAGTTCAATTGATGTGCTTATTCAAAATCTTTACATTATTCAATCTGTGGCTCAGGAATTTATTGCTAAGTACAACAGAATTAATAGAATATCATTTTAAAGCTTATGGATAACTTCATCTTCTCTCTGCACTGAGAAGGTCATGAAGACCAATTACATCAAAAGAAAAGGAAAACAAGAAGAATGAAAATTTTCATACTTTTAAAAGGAAATCTAGCCTAAATGATATCAAACAGGTTTATGACCCCAAGTCTAAATTAGTCAAAAACATTGGCTTGTTTGCTTATGTCTGCTTAAATTTTACACTTTGCTATATTCTATATTTTCTATAAGGCAGAAAAGGCAACATAATGTGGATATGAGCATGGGCCAATGGCCTCTGAACAATGTCTTACAGGAGATCATGTTCTAAGTCAGGATGCAAATTATCATCTAGGAATATGCATTCAGAAAAATGCCAAAAATGTTTAAATAAAAGCCAAATTTTAATATAGTTTCTACAGACAGTAGAGTGTCATGACAAGATTTTCATGGGAAGCACACAATGGAAGGACAGAATGAATTCGAAGCTTCTTTTAAGTGAAGTAGCAGGACATGATGAGGATCTAAACTACATAAAGCAAGAGTGTGGGGAAGATATGGAAGGGATAATTTGGGGTCATGTAAAGAAAAAAAAGAATCTACAGATTTTGGTGGTTGGATATAGAAAAATAAGAGAAAAAAATTATCATGGGTGACTACTATTTTTCTGGATTGGAGGTGTGTCTATTTCCCAGGGAAGACTAGAAGGTAAAGAGAAAATGGATTTGAAGTGTTTGACTTATTCCAAAGTTTCTCATGCCATTTAAGCCCATAACCTGGTGACTTAATAAATGCTTTTTTTCCCCCCACTGAGAATCTACAGATATAAGGGCACAGTTGGTTAAATGACTGATTTTAGCTCAGGTCATGATCCCCGGGTGCTGATATTGATCCCCATACTGGGCTCTCTGCTCAGTGGGGAGATCTCTCTCAAATAAATAATCTTTTTTTTTTTCAAAGATTTTATTATTTATTTGACAGAGAGATTGAGAGAGAGCACAAGTAGGTAGAGCTGCAGGCAGAGGGAGAGGGAGAAGCAGGCTCTCCGCTGAGCAGGGAGCCCAATGTCAATCTCGATCCCAGGACCCTGGGGTCATGACCCTAACTGCAGGAAGATGCTTAATGACTGAGCCACCCAGATGCCCCAATAAATAAATAATCTTAAGAAAAAATTTAGTGGGGCTCCTGGGTGGCTTAGTTGTTAAGCATCTGCCTCTGGCTCAGATCATGAACCCAGGGTCCTGGGATAGAACCCCACATCAGGCTCCCTGCTCAACAAGAGCCTGCTTCTCCCTCTCCTCCTGCTTGTGTTCCCTTTCTCACTGTCTCTCTCTCTGTCGAATAAATAAATAAAATCTTAAAAAATAATCTGGAGATATATTATTTATATTTACAGATGATTTTACAAGTTTTCTAAATATAAGGTTAATATAAAACATTAAGTGCCCTTACAAATACCAACAACACACAATTTATAAAAATAAATGTAACAAATGTACTATTTATAGTAGCATCAACAAAATCAAATATGTAGGCATAAATGGAACAAAAGTTATGTAAGACTTTTAACTGAATACTACATCACTACTGAGATGAATTAAAGACCTAAATAAATGGAGGATATGCCACATTCATGGATTGAACAAAAAAATTGTAAGACAACAATTTCTAAAAGCTGCTTATAGATTCATTGCAGTACTATTCAGAATCATGAGATTTTTTTCCCTACAGAAATTAATAAACTCTTTCTAAAATTTGTACAGAAATTCAAGGAATCAGGAATGACCAAGAAATTTAATGGAAATCAATGTGGAATCAATATGGGAAAAAGGATGAACTTTTAACCCTACTTTGTATATCACACACACACAAAAATAGCAGTTGCAGTTGGGTGGTTGAAAAAGGTGAAAGATTGATAAAGCTTCTAAAAAGTGTCAAGTATAATTCTTCGTATATTTATGGAAAGTAAAGATTTTGTATACAGTACCCAAAAAGCAATAACAGTAAAGGAGGAGATTGATGAATTGCACTCAGTAAAATTAAGAACTTCCCTTCATCAAAAGACACCATTAAGACAGTAAAAATACAAACCACAGAGGGAGGAGATATATTTGCTATACACATTTTTGGAAAAGTACTTGTGTTGAATATAAATAAAGGACTTTTACAAATCCATATGGAAAAAACAACTCATTTTTTAAAAATGGGCAAAATTCTTGAGAACACACATTACTAAAAAAGGATATGCAGAGATATAGCCAACTGGATTATTGTCTTTTTCACTTTACATATACATCTCAAATTATTTGATGTAAGGAGAGAATGAAATGTTCAATAATGTCTTCTCTGCAAAACATGACTAACACAAAAAAGATGCTCTTTGTCATGATCCCTAATACTAAGCTGCACCGTCTTTATTGCGGTAATGTCAGTGTCAGTTCCTGAATAACTGGTTTTCTCCTTACTTGCTAATAATAACACTAATGACAACCAATATAAATAATAGAAAATGGTAGGTGCATTTTATTGAATACTTACTATGTGCAAAACACTCTAATAAGAACTCTAAATCACAATCTCATTTCATTCAATGAGTAAGCCTACAAGATAGGTACTATTATCATGACCCTTCCTCTTTCTCAGAAGAGAAAGTTGGAACTAAAGGTGTTAAATCATTCTCCCCAAACCAAAGCATTAATGGAACACAGCGTTCAGATTTAAATTGTCTGCTTGCCTTTGGAGATCATGCTCTTGAGCTCTATGCAATATGATAACGAATTATAGTAAGTTCCCTTCTACTTTCAGCAGCTTTAGCACTATGTTTCCTTATCAGTGAATCCCAATGGGAGGGTTTATTTGGTAGTTTTTCTGGTCTTAGAGATCCACTGAAAAGCTGATATATAAGCTGTGGGAAAATAATGGCTGAAGTTAGGTTTGGAGACAACTGGACTAAGAACAGAATGTCAACAAGATTCTCTGTGTCTGTCCTTTTGTACTGGTTCTCGGGGTGCCTGGGTGGCTCAGTTGGTTAAGTGTCTGCCTTCAGCTCAAGTCATGATCCCAGAGTCCTGGAACTGAGCCCCATGTCTGGCTCCTTGCTCAGTGGGGAGTCTGCTTCTCCCTCTCTGTCCTCCCCCCTTCCTCTCTCTCACACTCACTCACTCTCTCTCTCAAATTAAGAAATAAAATCTTTAAAAAATATATTGGCTTCTCTATTTTGGCTGTATCTTATGTGTGTCTTAAGTGGAAATCATGTTCCTAACATTGTGAGTTTACATTTTCAGATGAAAGATGAAGGGAGCTTCCTTACAAGCTCCAGATGGAAAAACTCTGGGAAGGACTCAGGTCTCTTCCAACCCAACACCTTCTTAGAGACGTTTGCTTCCAGAAAATTTCCAGGAATATCAGGCAGACTAGAAACAATACCCACTGAGGTCACCGAACTCCACAATTGGTGACATTCTAAACAAGGATAACAGGTAGCTATGCCCATTCTAAAACTCACTGAGCTCAATGTAATGTGCTTAGGACAAAGTATATATGTGGAGATTAAGTAGAAACATGATCTGTCAGTAAGGTTGGTAAGACTTGATAATTTATTTTTGCAATCCTAATTTTTGGGGGGATCTTTACATCTAATAAGACACAAAAGAGTACTGAGATTTGTGTGTGTGTGAATTGGTGAATGGGAAAGGTAAACTTTGTACTAGTTTTTTTAAGTTTGGTTGGCTTATTCTGTGTGGTTGTTTGAGATAGCTGATCAGTTTTTCTATTGGACTAGCATGATTTTGATGTTTCCTCCACTGTTTGAATAGTAACTATTCTACCACTTTCACTTGTGCCTAAATAAAAAAGATGTTTGTATTCTACTAAATAGGAATATATGTCAGAGTTCAAATTTTATATTTAAAAAAATCCAGACAAATGTCACAATGTCTAAATTTAGAGAACATGTTAGGGCTAATTTTGAATTCTTTGCCTCTAGTTATGGCAAAGTGAGTGCCATATAAAATTGAAATCTTCTGTCTCAGCCATGGGTAAATGATTTTTATAAGACAGATATTGACTTTAATATAGTTTAATAAAAGAATTTATGGATAGATAGTAAGGACAAGTTTGTCCTAGTTCTGGTTTACAATTGATTTTGTGTTTTCTTAGAAAGTTGTTTTATTTTATTTTGTTTGTGGGATACAAAACTTATTCTATCAACTTCACTGAGAGGTGAAAATAAATGAAATATTAGATATAACATTTTGTATAAAAAGTGATAGCCAAATGCTGCATGGTTTATGCCTTCTCCTTTTAACTCTTACTATTAATACTTCCAAATAAAACACTCTTGCATTTTGTATGAAATATTTCGGTAGTTTTCTAACTTGTTTACCACCCTCCGTTTTAACTCTACTCAATTCATAGTACATCATGCTGAGAGAGTCTTCCCAAAGAGCAGTTATAAATGTGTCACTTGTGTTGGTTCCAAATGATCACAAAAGAACTTTAGACATGCTGTAGATTGTCTTTGCCTTTTCTCTAGGGCTTGCTACAAAATTTTATCATGTATCTATAGCCTTCTCTCTTTAAATTCCTCATTCAGGGGAAAAAAAGGGTCTTATCCTTCAGAGAGAAAAATGAATGTAATCTGCATAGAACCCTGTTGACATGCTTGTCCCTTCCTTCCCCTAAAAGCACACACATCGCTTTCTTATTTCAGAGGAAGCCATAGGCCTTTTCTTCTCCAAATGCTAACTCAACCTATGTACTCAATCATCCCTCTCAGTTTTCCCAGGCCCTTGATTCAGAAGTTTTCTTTAATTTTGTGTCTTCATACTTTACTTTTCTATGATTCCATTCTGTCTGTAGATTGTTCAAATTGCCTTCGTGCTTAAAAAGCTTACCACAGCATTACCTTGTACTCAAGCCACTGCCATCCGTTATGACTGACACATTACTTAAACTAAGTCTCTAATTATTTTTCACTTTTTAGCTTCTTCTACTCTTCATTTCAATTTAGATTTTTCATTAATTTGAAAAATCTAAATTCTTAAATTCATTAAGAAATCAACCTTGATAAGATTTCCCAGTGAACTAAAAATCATTCATCCAATGGCTCATGTGACTGCTCACTAAATAGACTCCTTTTGAGCATTTAACACTGCTGATCTCATTCTTTAGACTCTCTCCTCTGAGATATAGGAAACTAACCTTTCTGATTTCCTTTCTATTTTGGCCTAATTAATGGTATCCACTCCTTTCTCATTCTTGCTCTGTTAAATGTATTTCTCAATAACCACTTGTTAAATGCATGAAAGTGAATAATACAATTGAAAAAAAAATTATAGATCATTAAGTTCTATTTTTAGTATTGGTAGCAAATAGTCAGTCTGGAGAGTCTCACACTTTGGCCTTGTCCTGTACTCAGAATAGCCTCATTTTAGGTTCTAGCAGTTAGTGGAGGGGCTTTGATAATACTTACACACTGAGCTGACTACACTGGATGGGATGTATAGGAGACAAACTTCAAATGTTCTTTAATTTCAACAGCAAAAGAAATGCAAAGCAATCTGAGTGAAGGAAGAGAAACAGGAGACCCTTTAAGGCTTCATTCATAATTCTGTGATAATATAAGTTCCTACAAACAGATATTTAGGGAATATATAGAAAAAATGAGATCCGAGTTCCTTAATTTTATAGACTATATGAGAAGTTAAGGATCTTTGATATTATAGAAATTTATTTCAGAATAGTAAGAGTTTAGCTGATATATAGTTGAGCACCAGTGATTACTGACACTGTAGTTAGATTTATCTTATTTCTATTTTCCAACTTTATTTAGATATAATAGACAATTAAAAAACTATATATTGGAGAGCCTGGATGGCTCAGTGGGTTAAAGCCTCTGCCTTCCACTCAGATCGTGATCCCAGGGTTCTGGGATTAAGCCCCGAATTGGGCTCTCTGCTCAGCGGGGAGCATGCTTCCTCCTCTCTCTCTGCCTGCCTCTCTGCCTACTTATGATCTTTGTCTGTCAAATAAATAAATAAAATCTTAAAAGAAATTAAAAAACTATATATTTGGGGCACCTGGGTAGCTCAGTCAATTAAGCATCTGCCTTCAGCTCAGTTCATGATCTCGGGGTCCTGGGATTAAGCCCCACCCACATCAGGCTCCCTGCTCAGCATGGAGTCTGTTTCTCCCTCTGCTCCTGCCCCTCTACCCCCAGCTCATGCTCACTCTCTCTTTCTCTCTCAAGTAAATAAATAAAATCTTTCTTTAATGTATATATTTAAGGTATATAATTTGGTAATTTGATATATGTATACATTTGGAATGATTATCACAATCAAGCTAATCACATATCTGTCACCTTAGTTACATTTTTATGTTTGTGAGTGGTAAAAATACTTACAATCTACTCTCTTGGCAAATCTCAGGTATACAGTACATTATTAACTATAATCACAATGTTATACATTAGCTCCCCAGAACTTATTAAACTTACATAACTGAGAGTTTATACCCTTTGACCAACATCTCATTTCCCACATTCCCCGCCCCTGACAATCATCATTCAAATTTGTGCTTCTGTGAGATCTGCTTCTTTAGATTCCACATATAACTGAGATAATACAGTTATTTGCTTTTCTCTTTCTGGCTTATTTTACTTGCAATAATGGATTCCAGGTTCATTCATATTGTTGCAAAGGACAGGCTTTCCTTCTTTTTAAAGGCTGAATAATATTCCATTACATGTACTGACCACATTTTCCCCATCCATTCATCCATTGACAGTTGTTTCCATATTTTGGCTATTGTGAATATTGCTACAATGAACTTGATGGGGAAGATACCTCTTCAAGACAGTGATTTCAGTTCATTTGGATATATACCCAGAAGTGATTTAATTTTACAGTTTTGAGGAACCTCCATACTGTTTTCCATAATGACTATCAATTTACATCCCCACCAACAGTGCACAAGGATTCCCTTTTCTCCATACCCTCACCAGCACTTGTTATCTTTTTTCTATGTGTGTAGTTAGTTTTAGCAATGTGAATTCAGGAGGAAGACTCAGAGGACTGCAAGGTTGAAAGTACAAAATTACTAAGATAGGGCAAAGATGGTTGGGGCACATTATAATCTAAAACAGGTAAGTTAAAATGAAGAGGCTGAAAAAAATGAAATAATTTCCCACTTCTGTAGAATGAATCACGTGAACTGAGATAATGCAAAGCCCCTACTCAAATAACAGAAGGCTTTTTCCCCAGAAATTATGACTGGGCTGAGATTGGTTGATTCAGTCATTCCACAGACATTTGTTAAAAATCTGTGTGCTAAGCACTGTTTTATGTGCTCAGGTTATATCAGTGACTGTAATAAAGTCCTGTCATTTCCTATGACTTGTATTCTAGTGAGGGAAAACATAAACAACAAGCTTGATAATAACTAAGGAAATTATATTGTATGTTGGAGGATGAAAAACATTATGGGAAAAGATAGCAGAAGAGGTTATGGGGAATCAAGAGTTTTGTGCCATATTAAATGCAGTGTTCAAAGTAGATTCATTGGTGGAGGGAGGTGAGGTTTGAGCAAATACTTGAAGGAATTGAGTTAGTGAACCAAACTATTGTTGGTTGCCAGTTAGAATGTATTTCCAAATAGTTTTAAGAAGCTTGGCCATTAAACATTGTCAGAAGAGCCTTGCCCTTAGAAATGAGCAGACTTGGGGTGCCTGGGTGGCTCAGTGGGTTAAAGCTGCTGCCTTCGGCTTGGGTCATGATCCCAGGGTCCTGGGATCGAGCCCCGCATCAGGCTTTTTGCTCTGTGGACAGCCTGCTTCCTCCTCTCTCTCTCTGCCTACTTGTGATCTCTGTCTATCAAATAAATAAATAAATAAATAATCTTAAAAAAAAAAAGAAATGAGCAGACTTGATTCCAAGTATTTATTCCTCTCCATATATGTGCAATCATGTGGCTCAAACCATTTAACTCAATTTTTCATCTGTAAAATGAATTTTGCAATATTAATATTAGTACAGAAAAAAATAAAAGCTTCACATTTAACAAGTCTTTAATTTTATAATAAATTTAGATTTGTAGAAAAGTTACAAAGATGGTAGTGTTCCCTCCCATATATTCTGTATCCACTGTGCCTTATTATTAACATCTTACATTAACATGGTGTTTTTGTCACAATGAATTAACCAATGTTAATGGATTATTATTAGCTAAAGCCCATGCTTTATTTATATTGCCTTAGTTTTAGTCCTTTTGCTGTCAAAGGATCTCATCCACGACACTACATTACATTTGGGCTCATGCTCTGAGACTCCTCTTGGCTGTGATGGTCTTGCAGATTTTCCTTGTTTTCATGACCTTGATTTGAGAATTGATTAGGTCCTTTGTAGAACATCCCTCATTTGGGAATTACCTGATGTTTTAGACTGAGCTTATGGATTTGGGGGAGAAAGACCACACCAGGAAAGTGTTCTTCTCATCAAATCATATAAAAGGTACATATTAGCAACATAACTTATAAACTGGATCAGCCGAGGTAGTATTTGTCCAGTTTCTCCAAAAGCTTCGCACTTAAAAGCAGATTTCCTAGAGACTAACCAACTAAAATCTGGGCCCATGTCTCTGATGACATTTGTTAAGTCTACCTCCTGGGTCAGAAAATCTATATCCATTAAATGCATATTGCAGAATCTAGTTCATGCTCCATTGTTCTCATAAGCATCAATTCCACAAAGCAACATATCTCTGTTGTGAAAGAAATTTCTGATTTGATTTCCTTAAGATGAATTTTGTGGGAAGAACAAGAGTTTTACCATGTACTTCCTTGTTGCTATATATAAACCTTTGATCATATTTTGCTCCAATTCTATTTTAACACAAGGGGGGAAAACATGTATCTTTTAACTTGCAACATGTCAAATGTATATGTTGCTTCAGAATGTAATTGTACCATTGTCCAGCAAGTTCTGTTTGGGAATTGGAAATATATTTCCTAGTGACAAGAGCATATTTCAACTGAAGCAGCAAGTTAGTTATAAGGCCCCAGGTTATATTTCAGAAAATGAAAAGCAAACCAATCAAATAGAAGGATAGGCAGGCCTCTCAGGCTATCCGAAGCCTTCATCTCTTTCTAATTTTGCTTTCATGATTCCCACAGAGTAAATTACATTGCTCCAAGTGAAACAGGGCCCTGCATGTTCATGTTCTTGTTCTTTTGTATATGTTTCAAAAAATGCCCAGATGCAGAGCGAGCCCAAATTTTAGAGCCACAGTGTCAACATCAGTGACAAAGACAATTGCATTGTACGTTGCTTTTTAAATTTATTTTTATTTATTTATTTTTTCTAAGCAATTCATTTCAATCAGAAGCAGTCCTGGGAGGGCACAGAGTGGCAGCTTGAGTTGGTTCATTATAGAGTATCTGGTTGATGATCTTGATCTGTCAGAGTACAACAAGCAGCTGATCTAGCTGCTGGTCTGCTGCAGGAGGTCAGCTTTCCCTCAAGGGAGAGATCTGATCCCTGTCCAGAGAAGCACATTTGTCTTTGGATTGTCCTCTCCTGCTCTGTGCCCAGGGTCCCTTCTGCCCTACACTCTCCCATTAATCCATAACTTGGATTCTATGAGAGAGAAGCCACAGAGTTGTGGAAATTGACACAACTTTGAAAAATAAAAAACACAGTATTCTATATTCCAAGAGATACATTCCCAATGTATCTCTTGGAATATTAGAGGAATTTTTTTTTTTTTTTACTTTTTCTTTTTTCCTCTTAGATGATTTTGTCCACTTTTCTCAAACTATTAAACATAGTGTGGCCCTGGGTAGCTATAAACTATTTTTTTTTTTGCCAAAGACATTCTGAAATTTAGCTGTATTTGTTAAGTTTTACTATGTTAATATTACATTTAGCCATCCTTTCCCTTTTTCCATAACTCAGTCAAACCTGCCATCCCTGGAAGCTCTGATTATAGCATATTGGCTAGAAACAAGGAAAAAGGAATAATTCATGATGGGAGGAAAATATTTTTCCTTTAGTTTTCCTTTTTAAAAATAGTACACAGAGTGCCTTTAAATAGCTGATGTTTACTATATACATGAACAAAACCCCTATTCTTAATTTTTTCAAATCCATTTTATTCCCGCTTCCAATCCATTATTTAGCTGTCATCAAATTCTCTACTTTGCTTCCTAAGGTACTTTGTTTAATCCATCTTTCTTATTTGTTTAAACCCTCTGAAATATCCTTCTTAAGGGATGGGTAAAATTCTCTGTATGAATTATGGAAGAGTTCCCAGGAATAAGTAGTTGAATCAATTTGTTTGTAGACAGACATCCTATATAGGAAATAAAATATTAAAAACATCTTAGCAGTGGTGTGTGTGTTCTAATTACATAGGACTTACAGCAAAGTTAATCTAACGTATGTTTAATGGTATGTTATTTTACTGCATGATAATTAAGCATAAATGAGAAATAGTTAATCTAGTGTCTGTATATAATATTTCTTATGCTGAACCATAGCATGCTTTTCTCATGTCTTTGCATCTTTTTCCAGTAGGTATAAGTGACATGCATAGAAATATGAGTTCTCCAAAGGCAACTAACATCCTCTTCATAGTGTGTCCTCGGGCCTTAGCACGGTATCTGCTTTATGGGAGTTTCACAATAAATGTTGAATGAGTAAATCTACTTCTCTGTCTCCCCATGCTTCAAGTTGATGGTTGTCCATGAAAACATATTATATCAGCCTCATTTCAGATTGCCTTACTGACCCAACTGAGATGATCATCCAAACCCACATAGTTCTGGACTTATTTTTGAGTTCTTTATTTGTGTCTGGCATTGGTCTATAGCAGGTCTGCAGAAATGAGAAGCAACTGTCCATGCTCACCAGGAGCTAACATGTAGTGGGGAAGGTGGATAAGAGAAGAAACAATGTGGAATGGCTGGACCACAAATTCCCTATGGGAAATTAAAGAGGCTAGAAAATGATTCTTAGGAATTTTGTTATCTTAGGAGTAGTGACTGATTTTTAAGCAGACCATGACAGGAAACACTTACTAAAAGGTAAGGGGTCTAACACTCCAAAACCATAGTTATGTGTACTCATAACCTTAACCAATGCCAAGAATCCCAATAGCTGCCTTTCTAGCTTCTTTCTATCCCAAAGGTTTACAACCTTATCTGCTTAGCTAAACCCTCTGAGAAAGCATATAAAAATTGGTCTAACTAAAAAATAAATACCATATTTTTTCTCTCTTTTAAATACCAAGCTTTTTCTCTCTTTTACACAACAGTGCTCTATTCTATTGTTTTCGAAGAAGCATCTGAACACTTGAATTTGCATATTCTTATCCAAAGGCATCTGCATAAAAAAAGTGGATTTTTTAAGCTAATTGAAATGTTTTTCTTGGGGCGCCTGGGTGGCTCAGTGGGTTAAAGCCTCTGTCTTCCGCTCAGGTCATGATCCCAGGGTCCTGGGATCGAGCCCCACATGGGACTCTCCGTTTAGCAGGGAGCCTGCTTCCTCCTCTCTCTGCCTGCCTCTCTGCCTACTTGTGATCTCTGTCTGTCAAATAAATAAATAAAATCTTTTAAAAAAAGTTTTTCTTTATCTGCAGTAGTTTCTACAAATGTGTGGCCAGTCAACTCTGAATGTCAGTAGTATGACTATGGGAAAGATGAACACAGTAGATTAAAACTCTTATAAAACCTTTAAACAAAATGATAGACTTGTACCATGATCTTACAGTATTCTTGGATCTTTCTTGCACATTGATTCTTTCCTTTATTTGTACAGGATTATTCTGTGAAATGTTGCTGTGAATTGATATTATAATCTATAAAGTGCTTTTAACCAGAAAAAGAAATTTTGGTGTAGACTGGGGCCTCAGGCATCATTTTTAAAAAGAAGTACCCCCAAGGCAATTGTAATATTCAATTATGGTTGAAAACATGGTTCTTTTTCTTTTCTTCCTTCTACAACTTGGAAAACCTAGGCATCAGAAATTCAGATAGGAGGCTACAAATAGATGGCTAATACTGAAAGCTATTATATTATTGTCGTGCTGTAAGAACTCATGTTAGTTTATAGCTCACCTATGTGCTGGTTTGAGACACATTAGTGATGTTCTATTCTCCTCATTAACTTAGGAGCTCTTGGTAAAGACCCTCTAGCACTGCCAAGCAAGTCAGGTCCAGATTTTACATTGATCTTTGATCTGATTTTAGAGTTGGGGTAGGAGGAGAAAACAGAAAACAGAAAATATAAGGACCCTAGAGATACTGGAACTGAAAGTGAAGGTGGGAAATGGATGGAGAGAGTTTTATAAGAGTTTTAATCTACTGTGCTCATCTTTCATTGCTATCATATTAACATGAATCTCAAAGGAGTGAACCAAAAAATGTTTTCTCCCCAAATCTGGAGAAATAATCTAATGTGGAAGTGATAGGTCTTTCCATGAAACCTTGTTTGTTCTTTACATTTAAGAAGTCTGCTTGCTTGCTTTGTTCTTTTTTTAGCTACTACACATAAGTGAAATCATATGGTTTTCTTTTCTTTTTTTTTTTTTTTTGGTCTACTCCTTCTGGAATCCCTAGAATGCAGATGTTATCACACTTAATGATATCATAGAGTTCCCATAACCCTAGTCTCATTTTTTATTATTCTTTTTTTCTTTTTGCTCTTCATCTTGGTTGCTTCCCATAATCCTGCCTTCCAGATCACTGATCTGTTCTTCTGCATTCTCTAATCTGTTGTTGATTCCCTCTAATGTATTTTTAATTTTAGTTATTGTATTCTTCAGCTCTGACTGGTTCTTTTTTATGTTTTTTAATCTCATTATTGAAATTTTCACTTAGTTAATCGACTCTTTATTCAAGTCTAGTGAATATCTTTATGACCATTACTTTGAACTCTATATCAGGCATATTACTTATCTCCATTTCACTTAGCTACTTAGCTCTTTTTCTGTGACTTTTTCTTGTGCTTTCACTTGAGACACATTTATCTCCTCTTTTTTTTTTTTTTTTCCTCATTCAGTGCTTGTTTCTGTGTATTAGGTAGGTCAGCTATGTCTCCTGATCCTGAAGGTAGTGGCTTTGTGTACCCTATAGTGCACACCTGCCCCTTCCTGCCACCATCACCAAAACTGATGTTCTAAGGGTGTCCCCTGTGTGGGTTGTGTGTGCCCTACTGTTGTGGCTGAGCTGTAATTGCTGTGGGCATACTGGTGAGTATGGCTGGCCTTCAGCCCTGCCAGATACAATGATTTGCTTTGCCTACTGTGGGCACATTGGGCAGAGTTTGCTCCCCACACTGTTGAGAGGCTTGGTTGCAACTATCATAGGCTTGCTGCTGGATGGCACTGACAGTCAGTTTAGCTGTCTGCAATTAGCTTCTGCCACAGATGCAGGCACACCAAAGGACAGGGCTTACAACCTGCACAGCCAGCTGAGAGGCCTGGCTACAGCAACTGCAGGTGTGTTGATGTGTGGGGTTATCTTTCTCCCTTCTCAGGGCAGGAGTCACTTTGGAGTGACACCAACTGGGGCTGCCTGCAAGGTGTGGGAGTGTAGGAGCCACTTTGGAAGGACATTTGCAGAGGTGGGCATAGTGGGTAGGGCAGGTCATGTGGTGCTCACAAGATAGATGGAAAGTGTTAAAATTCGCTCACAAGAGTATCCAGCTATCTAGGCTGGGAAGGAGCAAGAAAAATGGTGCTTGCCAGCACTTTTGTTCTTTGAGAAATCTGTAGCACATCTCTGCCCCTTTGGCACCCATTTTAAAATTAGTCAATAAATCTCCTTCTTGTATGCCCTAGTCAGTTTTTAAACTGCTACTTCGGTTCTGTGTCTAAGACCAAGTTATTTAGTGTGCTGGCTCTTTAAGGGCAGGGACTCAGTTTCCTGTCACCCTCCAGCTCTGATGATTTTCAAAGCCAGACATTATGGAAACTCCTATAGCAAAGTGCTATATCGCATTTTGCTTCTTTCTACTGCATTCTCACAGGTGTTTTGTTCCCTGAATTGGGGCCTTAACTGACCAGTAAGTGTAGTACTATTTTTTTGTGTGTGTGTCTCAATTGGGCATGACCAATAGATAAAAACAATTTTTCACTTTCAGACCAGAACAAAGGTGTTAGTGGAGGTTACTCTCAAAAGCTCTGTAATAAATTCCTTAAATATACTAGGGACAGGCACTCCATCTCTTGTATAATTTAGAATTATATCTAGATCTAGAAACATAAAGCTTTACTCTAGTTGGTTAAACAGAAAGCAGCTTAATTTCTTAAGTAACAAGAAGTTTGGAGTTGGACTCCAAGGTGACTGCAAATGCCCAAGGACTTAATTTCTTATTTCATGTTTAGCTATTTTTTAATTTTTTTTTTTAGCATATGGTCTTTGTTCTCATGATCAGAAGATGACTGCTGCTCCTACAGGCATTATGTCTGTTCCCTAGAATAATAGGCGAAGAACAAGGAGAAAAATCCAAAGTTCCATGTCAGCCAGGTTCATCCCTTTTATAAATCTTTCCCAGAAGCCCACTCAGAAATTTTCTTTGACTTTTCACTGTCCATTTTGATCATATGTCTGCCAGTACTGCAAGGAAGACCAATATGGACTAAATTGGTCAGACTAGTCCAATCACCCAGTTTCTCTTATTTACCTTACCCAACTTCCTTTGTTCCTAAATGCTAATATGTGGATTGAGATTAAGAAGACCAGTTCAAACTACAAAGCTTAAAGTCAGTGTTAAGATTGTTGATATTCACATCAGAAACCACAGGGTTATGACAGGGTTGGAAAAGTGAAGGGTCACTTCAGACATGGAATAAAGGAAATGACATTTTCCTCTTTAAAGTGCTGAAAGAATATTTAAAAACTTTAGACTTTAAAATAATAGAGTAGTTGTTTTGACTTCAGCTTACTCAGTTCTTGCTAAGAATTGTGCCACTAGATGCTCTCTCAGAAAAAAATAGAAAAAAGTAACTTCAGAAAAAGAAACACCTGATTGATTTTATTTTCAAATTATCTTAGGATCTAGACAGCAAGTTGTGTTGCCAGATTAATATGGAAAGACATTTTGGTGGCAGTGTTGCTTTTCTTATATTATTAACTACCAATTCTACATACCAGTGAGAGAGCATTGATATTTGATTAATGAATTAGTTACTTTATCAAAGAAAATCAAGCAGAGGTATTATTTCTGTAGGTGTCCAGTGAATATATTCATTTATGCTTATTAGAAGTACTTAAGCTAGTAAGTATGTCCATGTTATACCTAAATAATAATACATACTAATTTTAAAATCCACTGAGTTTTCTTAATAAATATTTGAATCTCCATTAGGAGTTGCAGTTTCCAACCTAATCACTTGTTATTGAATTTTTTATTGCTATTTTTTAAAAAAGATTTTATTTATTTATTTGACAGACAGAAATCACAAGTAGGCAGAGAGGCAGGCAGAGAGAGAGGAAGGGAAGCAAGCTCCCTGCTGAGCAGAAAGCCTGGTATGGGGCTGGATCCCAGGACCCTGGGACCATGACCTGAGCCGAAGGCAGAGACATTAACCCACTGAGCCACCCAGGTGCCCCCTTGTTATTGAATTTTTCTTGGCATATAACCACATGCATATATACACATAAAAAAAATACAGTTCTCTATTTTCCTTATTAAGACAGTCTTCATTACTCACCAATAATAACAATTAAAACACAACACACTCACACATACACACATGCACAAACACATACATGCCCATCATTACTCCAGAGAGTAGTTACAGTTACTTCCCTCATTCTCTGATTAAGGAGAATAGAACTTTCATTTCACTTTGGTGTTAACTACAGTTGAAGAATTTGAAATACTTAAAAAAGACAAATTCACACAAATTAAATTTATTTATTCATAATGAATGGTTCCAGAAATTCTTTTTAGGAAACAGATTCAAATTTTGCTTATTGGTTCTAATTTAAATATGGTAACAGTTTGATGAATATTCAGATCTTGGTGAAGTATGGTGGAACATATTTATCAAAATTGTTTCAGTTAATTTGTCACCTTGTATTTTGTGTTATGACCTTCACATTTAAAGTAGTCATGGTATTGATGACAGAGATGTGTGCTGTGTTGTAACTTTATTGTCAGTAGAAATTACACATGAGTTGCTTATATATTCTGAGGAAAGATATTCCTTGCTTGAGGGTCAAACATTTGATTATGATCACTTCACTGTCAGTTTACAGAAACATTCACTTTTTAGTTTAAATTTTTTTTCTTTTTTGGTCAGGAGCACAAATCTGCATTGCTCCACACCTAAGTGCTTACTGCTTTTATAGAATTAACTTCTAGAATAAGTCACCAAAGTAAAATGGTTAGAACAGTTTGTTTGTTTTTTTAAGCACTTAAAGTTGACTGATTTTTCTATTGGTAACAGTCATTCACCAGTCGATACATAGAATGTTAATTAGAAATTTTCACTTGAACTTATTCTTTAATAACACAAATAGTTAGCAATAGATTATCTAATTTAGATAAGAGTAAATCCACTTTTCTAAAATCAGCTATCTTCAGTAACAGTACCAAGGCCATTCACTGGGGGAGAATAAAATTTTTGACACAGATATCTCCATGAGTCCTTAGAAAGCTGAAAGTTCAGCCCAAACGTGTCAAAATATCTAATTAAGCAGAACATTTGTAACTTTGTTTCTTCTTTCCAACAGTAAGTTTGAGATAGGTTATATTTCCTATTAAGCAATACTTGATTCTAATTATTTTCTCTGTTTTTGAGTTATAAAAATAGGGAAAAGTTGAGATTGCTAATATTTCTGTTATGAAAAACAAGGATTGTCTCAAGTTCCTAAATGTAAAACTGGGATGATTATTATTTTACAGTTTCTACCTCAACAAAAATATGTGTTCCCCCATATATACTATCATATCATAGGAATGTGTAAGGTATCTTGAGTCATACTAATATTGTCACTCAAATATATACTATACTAATCCATATGTACATCCATATGAGTATAGATATATCAAATGTTTATATATACATATATTATTTTTCCATTATGTTTTTATTTCTTCACCTTGGATGCTTGATCTAGATGCTTTAAATGAAAAGTACTACAAAACTATTACATAATATGTAATGCATGCATTTCATACATCTTCTTTATGATACTTAAGGGATAAATGAGTCCACCACATGCTTGTTGAAAAACTAGGCATTTTTACATATATGGCTAGATAATTTTTTAATAAGATCACTATATTTCCTTTGTGTATGCTTTGCAACTTCTGATGAAGCAAAACCTAGAAAAGGAGGTTTCCATTGGCCAAGTCTCTCCTTTTATTTTAGAAAGAGGAATATACCTATTTAAAGAAAAAATCTGAGATTAGAGTTACTCTTTCTCCCTCTTTGGAGACCTTTCAAGATGTTTATTTCTTCCATTTCAGTTCCTGCTCTTCCCTTCTCTTCCTCTCTCCTTCCTTCCATCTCTTTTTTCTTCATGACCTGTCATGCATTAAGAATTGTGCTAGGTGCTAGGAATGAAACAAAATTTAAAACCTCGAAGAACTCTCAGTTTCAGAATTTTGCCTTCAAAGAAGCAAAATTAACAGTTCAATGTAGGTTAAGTTATAAGAGGCAGGCACAGAGAGAGTTCTAGAAGCCCAAAAGAGAACATCCCAATTCTCCTCAGGGTAACTTGTGATATTTGGCTGAGTTGATACCAGAGTTATAGTCTAAAGAGTAAGTACATCTTTAAGGGAGGGAGATCATTTTATTTATTTATTTATTTATTTATTTATTTATTTATTTATTTATTTGTCAGAGAGAGAGAGAGAGCACGAGAGCAAGCACAGGCAGACAGAGAGGCAGGCAAAGGCAGAGGGAGAAGCAGGCTCCCTGCCGAGCAAGGAGCCCGATGTGGGACTCGATCCCTGGACAGTGGGATCATGACCTGAGCCGAAGGCAGCCGCTTAACCAACTGAGCCACCCAGGCGTCCCGAGGGAGATCATTTTTAATTGGAAAAATGCAAGTTATCTGATATGGCTGTAGTTTCACACATAGATGCATATTCATTTTATAGTTCTTACCACTTGACCACCAGGAATAGAGGATTTTCAGATGACAACATCATCACCAAGACAAATTTTTCTTTGCATTGATTTGAACTTACTTTTTGTTCTAATCAGAAGCAAATTATTTAAAAGTTTTTTAATCTACCCATATGTAGGTTTGTCATTTTTTTTTCATATTAGAACTATTTAGCTGTCCCAGGGTTTTGTGATTGTTTCCATGAGCCATATCTCTCCTCATTTTTCTCATGCACTTGTGTTCTCCCATAGGGGACAAACTAAGGTGAAATGGTTTCCTCATATCTACATGGTGATTTAAGAAGGAAAATGGGATTAAATATATAATAGTTCCTTAGTTTGGAGACTGTTGCATATCCCACTACATTTTGTTTCTTGTTATCTATTTCCTTTTTACCATTTATGCCCTGGTATACATCACTAGTGATGAGTCAACCTGCTCTGCAAACATGCAGGTTTGCAGACACCCTCAGCAAATTTTTACATAGCAGAATGCAGTTTTCCTTAATTTTTTTAAAAAAATTAAATAGCTAATTATTTGTATTTTAATCATAATGTTTGATTAAAGCATAAGGCCCTATGGACTTCCTGAATTCAACATGAGGAGTGGTATTTCACTACCGTTTCCTAATATGTCTTGAAACAGAATAAAAAGATCAAAAGAAACTCTATTGGGCCTTCAAAAGCTCATACTTCACATTAGAATGTGCTCCACGGATTTAAGGCCTTTCTGAAACAGAGCTAACTCTGTAGTCAAATTACTTTCTATTCTGCATTCATGACTGCACAAAACTGCACAGCTACAGGACAGACAGTCTGTCCAGGACAGACATTGATCTGTTTAGAGATTCTTTAATATAGAGACATTGAATAAGAAAAAGGAAAACCAATTACATTGTTTACAGCTCACCCTCCTTTACCTGCCTTCCAGGGTTGGAAAAATACTCCATGAAAAAAGGTTCAGGGGCACCTGTGCGGCTCAGTTATTAAGTGTCTGCCTTTGGCTCAGGTCATGATCCCAGGGTCCTGAGATCGAGATCCATCGGGCTCCCTCCTCAGCGGTAAGTCTGCTTCTCCCCCTTCTTCTGTTCCTGCTCTCACTCTCTGTCAAGTAAATAAATAAAATCTTAAAAAGGAAGGAAGGAAGGAAGGAACGAAGGAAAGGAAGGAAAGGAAGGAAAGGAAGGAGAAAGAAGGAAGAAAAGATTCAGAGTAACAGCCACCAGAATGAACCAGACTGCATTGGGGGAGCAAATATAAAGTAATAAAGACACACAAATACACATATTGCTATAGAGAGTTGGTAACAATTTCATTTGTTTGAGAGCTGGAAGACTAGGAGTTACTTGAATACATCTGGAAAGTCCTCCGAAGTAGTTGGATGTAACGTTAGTAAACTGTGCTGCAGTTTCTTCTTTATTTCTACAAAGGTGAACATATTCCAACACATACATCTTTACAAAGATGGTAAAGACCATGAGTTTTGGAACCATACAAATAAGAGTTTGAAATCATCTCCTGTTTACTAGCTGTATGACACTAGGCAAGTTACTTTGTCTACCAGAGGCTTTAACTCCTCATCTGGAAAATGAAAATAGTAACAGAATATATGAAATATAAATGATAATTAAGTGAGTTAGTGATAATGAAGTTCTTAGTGAAGCAGTTGGCAAACCAAATGCCCCCCCCCAAATAAATGATAACGTTTTATGAGGCTGAAGTTGAATAGTTACGTTGTAGCCTACCAGATAGGGGTTTTATTTCTTGTACACAAAGTACTTGGGAGAGTAACTTGATGTATGAACTTGTTCAATAACAAGTTGATACTATTGAAATGTACTGTCAATCTCATGCATTGAAGGAAGAAATGGTTCTTTTAATGTATCTTTGCAATCCGTTTAATTGATTACATAGAATGTATCTACTACTGCCTTTTTTACTTGTGGTATTTACCAACAAATAAACCCATAGAGAGCCTCCTGTAATCCTCCAAGATTTTAATTGTTCAATTTTTTAGAAACGATTATAAGGGAAATTCAGTTCCAATCTATCTACTTAGTTTTGTTGGTTAATATGCATGTGAGTCATCATCAGGCTTCAGTAAAGAAAGTGACTGGACTGGGGGCGCCTGGGTGGCTCAGTGGGTTAAAGCCTCTGCCTTCGGGTCGGGTCATGATTCCAGGGTCCTGGGATCGAGCCCCACATCGGGCTCTCTGCTCGGCAGGGAGCCTGCTTCTTCCTCTCTCTCTGCCTGCCTCTCTGCCTACTTGTAATCTCTGTCTGTCAAATAAATAAATAAAATCTTAAAAAAAAAAAAAAAGAAAGTGACTGGACTATTGGGGAGCTAATCTTTTATCAGGACCATGCACCAGCTGGTCTTTTTTTAGAGAGGGAATGAAAAATGAATGGGCAGGGTAACATATTCCCAATAAAGAATAAGATAATTCTCCAGAAACCGATATTAATGAAACAGATCTTATTGGATAGAGAGTTTAAAGTAATGGTCATAAAGATGCTCACCAAGTTCAGGAGAGCAATGCATAAACAAAGTAGCAATTTCAATAAAGATTAAAAAAAAGCTTGAAAAGCACCAAAATAAATCATAGAGTTGAAGAGTACAGTAACTGGACTGAAAAATATAAAAGTTCAAAAGGTGACTAGACCAAGAAGAAAAAAAACAGCAAACTCAAGGACAGGGTAGTGGAATTCATCCAACCAAAGGAGCCTAAAGAAAAAGAATGAAAAAGAGTGAAGATAGCATAAGAGATTTAGGGGACACTATTGGCATATCAGTACATGCATCGTAAGGTTCCCAAGAGGAGAAGACAGAGATAATGGGGAAGAAAATTTAATAAAAGAAATAATGGCTGAAGACCTCCTTAAACTGGGTGGAGAAACAGATGTCCAGAGCCAGGAAACCCAAAAAGTATTAAAAAGATGACTCTAAAGAAACCCACATTTATTCCCTGAAATAGACTTCTGTAATTTTAATATGTTTTCTCTAAACATTAGAGTAATCACAAAGCAAAAACCTGTATAGATTCACAAAAGGAACAGAATCAGAAGTCCAGATATAAGCCCATGCATATATGGTCATTTGATTTTTGGCAAAGGATCCAAGCATATACAAAGGAGAAAGCATCACCTCTTTAATAAATGATGTTGGGAAGCTGGATCCACATGTAAAAGAATGAAATTGGACTTCTTTTATACCACACATACCAATATCAACTAAAATGGATTAAAGACTTGAATGTTAGATCTGAAGCCATAAAACTCATAGAGGAAGACATTGGGGGTAAGCTCCTTGATGTCTTAGCCATGTTTATTTGGATTTGACCCCAAAATCAAAGGCAATTAAAACAAAAATCAAAGAGTGGAACTACCTCAAACTAAAAACCTTCTGCAGAGCAAAGGAAACCATCAACAAAATGAACAGGCATTTGATGGAATGGGAGAAAATATTTACAAACCACATAAAGGACAAGGGATTAATATCCAAAATATGCAAGGAATTCACACAAATAAAGACATACAAATGGCCAACAGGTATATGAAAAGATGCTCAACATCACTAATATTAGGGAAATGCAAATTAAAACAACAATGGGTTATCGCCTCTTACCTTTAGGGTGTCTTTTATTAAAAAGACAAGAGATAAGTGCTTTTGTGGGTATGGAGAAAAGGAAACTCTGTACAGCGTTGGTGGGAATGTAAACTGGCATAGTCACTATGGAATATAATGGGGAGGTTCCTTGAGAAATTAAAATAGAACTACCATAAGATCCAGCAATTCCACTTCTGGGTATATATTCAAAGGAAACAAAATTACTGTCTCAAAGATGTATCTGCATTTCCATGTTCACAACAGCATTATTCCCAATAGTCACCGTCTGGAGCCAACGCAAATGTCGATAGATGAATGGACAAGTATAATCTGGTATATCTATATACAATTGAATATTATTCAGCCTTAAAAATGAAGGAAATTTTACCATTTGTGACAACATAAATGAACCCGGAGGACATCAGGCTAAGTGCATTAAGCTAGCTAGAGAAAGACAAATACTGCATGGTATCACTTATAGCTGCAATCTTAAAAAAAAAAAATAGTTGAATTAATAGAAGCAGAAAGTATAATGATGGTTGCCAGGGACTGGGGTTAAGGGAAATAGAGAGAGGCTGCTTAAAATGTGTCAACTTTCCATTACAAAATGACTAGGGGCTGAGAATCTAATTTATAACATGGTGAGTATAGTTGATAATGTAAAATTGAAACTTGCTAAGAGAGTAGAACTTAAATGCTCTCTCACACACACAAAATGGGGTAATAGTTGTGTTCACTAACTCAATGGTCAGTATCTCTTCACAGTGTATATGTATATCAAATCATCATGATACATATTTTATTACAATTTCATTCATCAGTTCTAGTAAAGCTGAAGTCAGTACAGCTGAAAAAAACACAGAGAAAAAATTAAGACATGAACATTTTGTGCAGTTAAGTCCATACACTTTTATGTATGCAGTATTTGCCTCTGTTTACTGTTTCTTAGAATTGTGGTAATAACGTGTTTAATCCTGCTGCTTTTGCCTTTTCTGTTTGGTATGATTTTGTTTTTCTTTTCTTTCTTTTTTTTTTTTTAATCAATCTACCTCCACTTATTCTATTTCTTTTGAGGTTGCTGACTAACTGTCGGTATGCTTTTACTCCACACCATATTTGAAATCATTATATTATTATTGATAGCATCAAAACAGCAAATGACATATGTTTGGATGAGATTAATAGTCATGCAGCTGGAAGATTAGATTGCCAAGCCATGTACTCAAGTTAAGAGTCTGTATTTATTATTGTTTAATATTGGCAGAACTTTCTCAAAGAGAGTCCAAAATCTGCTCTGGAGTTCAGAGGTTGACATGAGCCTGTCCCTGTGAAAAGAGGCTGGGAATATAATTTAGTCATATGTTTGGTGGCTCTGTAGTATAGAACCACATGCAAAACAAGGTAGGAGCTTAACTTTAATCATGACCTTTGAAAATTTTTCAGTGATAGTGTGGGAGGCTTTTTTAGGAATGTGATTGGAACAAGATGTGCTTGTTCCCATGAGTAAACTGTGAGATCAGTCTTTTAAATTGTTTTTAATTACAATTTCTGAGCCCAGTGCTTGAAGGTGCCAGTCGAGCTGAAAAGCAATGTTGTTTATTTCATTGTCAGAGTGAGCGAATGATGGAAAAGATGCTTTTGGAACCCAACATGCTTTGGAACCAATTTAAACATTTTGAGGAGAAAACTGGCCCCACTTGATACTTAGGTAAAATATTTTCTTTGAGTGAATTTTGAGTTCAAGAATAACTTTCATCTTCTCTAAGAAATTTCTATTATAGTTATTTATACTTTTATTTAACATATTTAACAATAAGCACAATAGGAAAGTTTGTTTTTCAGGCCACTCTTTTTTTAATTAATAAAAAGTTAATTTAAAAAAGTAAATTTTTTGTTTCATAGCTTACAGATATTGAAACCTAAGAATTTCTTCTCATTTATACATATTTCTTTAATTTTTTGTGTGTTTTCTTTTAAAACTAGGCCAGTGACAAAAGAAAAAAAATAAGTAGAGAGAACTATGTCAACGGATTGATTGACACAAATGAAGTTTGGCTACTAGGTTCTAAGTCTCATATAATAGTGATATTTTTAAGTTGGCAATGTAATTTTTAAATTTATATATAATTGGATATCAGGAATCTGTGAGGGACGGAACAAATAAAAAAGTGAAACAAGTAGCAGCGAAGGGATGGCTATGTTTTGCCCTGTAAGTTTTATGAAAAAATGGATAGAGAAGCTTATGAAGGCAAGCAATAATGAGATGGTCTGTCACAATTATTCAAACTCAAGAAGACATATGGCATTCTCTGGAAAATAGCATTTAATAACTTCAGGGATCCACATTAGTTAAGCCTGCCTTATTTTATATCATATTTGGGTTCTTATTTTTAAAAATCCTTTAAGTGATCTGGAGAAATTTGTTATTGAAGAAAACCATTTGTTACACATTTTTGTAATATAATCCCCTGTCAATATAAGCCACAGCACTATAAGAATTTTATTGTGCATGTTTATTAGTTAATAAAAATTAGCATACAACTGTAATACACTATATATTTTGTCAATTCTATAATGTACTTTTTTAAACTTTTGAATATTTCTGAAACAGAATGCATTCCACAACTATAAAGAGACAGCTACTCATAGTTTAATGATTTCAAGTTATGTGCCTTGATGGTTCTGTGCATTTTGAGTTGAACTGTCATCTAAAAGTCCTCAGAATGATTATTCAATAATTGGACATTGAAAGGAAAAGACACTGTGCAGTCAGCAAGGCATGAGAGTGGGGTGGCACAGCACAAATCCAGTAAAAGTCTTCTTAGGAAGAAGACTTCCATTCCATATTTTCTTGCAAAGAAACAAAATCTATTACACATCCAAAGACAGAAAGATATCCCCTAGCAAATAAATTTGTGTTATTATTATCTCTTAAAGTTCTTATCAAAAACCAAGTAATGCAACTTATAACAGCCCAAAAGATATGAATGCCTTAGAATGGGTTAAAGGAATTCCAAAGTGGCAAGCATCTGTTGTGACGAAGGTACATATTATTCTGGACTCTTTAAGAAGCTTTTGTCTTAGGATTTTTTCCGACACTGTATTTTTCTTAACTAGTGTTATATAAAGTGGTAATGTTATGAGTGGTTTCATCTTAGAGTCTTTATGTGAGGTATTGTAGTAAGTTAAATATTTATAAATGATATGCATGTAGTACTTGTCTATTTTATCTGAACTGTTTTCATAGTCTTTATCAATTATTCATATAATATCTATATAAAAGTATTTTATGCACACACACATTCATGTTTTCTTTCTGAGTGACCCGTAGATATTGCTCAGATCCTGCAATGCATACACCATACACTGGAGAACATTTATGTAATCAAATACCCTCTAGCAGGAAAGTCTTATTTACTCATGTACTAGTTTATTTTTTTTTTCCTCTGAATAATCTGTGTCCAGTGTGGGGCTCAGAGTCATGACTCCAATACGAAGAGTCACAGCCTCTACCAACTGAGCCAGCTAGGCACCCCTTCAAACTTTTTATTAAACTGCTAGATTTGGATTTTTTAAAGAATAATGCAATAAATTATTATTTACATACCCACATGTACAGAATACTGTGGGATCTAGTACATCCTCGCTTTATCCTCTCCTCCCTGATCCTGTTTTCAAATGTCAATGCTGTAACTGCTAGGAATAGCAGATACTGACAGATCTTAGCTTTTTCTCTTGCTAGGACATATCCTAGGCCACACAAACTATTTTCCCCAAGGTTATAACCCTTTCCAGGGATCATGGCCAGCACCTCATGTAGAAGTACAAAGACCTGGCTTCCTTGCCTCAATTTGGGATAACACCAAAGGGCCACCCCAGCTCCAACAGTCCTCATGGGACCTAGACTAAGGCTTCTGTTGCTGCCATACTGTGGATCCACTTCTCTCTATGCTCAACCCTGCCCTTCTCACTTCCTTACCTCCCGATACACCTTCTGTATACAACTCTCCATCCCAGAATCTGATTCCAGGTAAGCCAATCTAAGCACATAATATGATTCTTAGTGTGGAAAGAACACTGTTCATGGAGTTTTGAATGCTAGCTAATTTAGCTATGGATTTTTAAAATCCATAAAATCCAAGAACAATTCAGTGTTTGTTCTACTATGTTATACGTTCTTTGGGAGAGAGTTAAACACACATAGGGCCTTCTGTGAGGCTTAATTTGATTCCTTAACACTCTCATCCACAGAGACATAAATGGAGAATGGAATTAAAAGGTAATTAAGCTTGTTATCTTTAAAGTGTAAACATTTTTTATTTTCCAAAAACTCCAATGAAAGTAACTTCACAACAGTTCTTAATCAGAGTGAGTAGGCCCTGGAGTTTAATAATATGCTTTGTCTTCCAAATGTCTAAACTCAATCTTATTTGCTTTGGCTTGAGCCTTTCCCTCATATTCTTCTTGGAATCGTTCAAGAAAAATTCTACAGAGTTGACATTTATGTAACTTAATTTTAGAGGGAATCTAGAGATAGCAAAAAGTGCACATTTTTTTCAAGCAACATTAAATTAGTTTGACTCTATTTTCAGAAGTTTCAAATGTAAGAAATCGCACAGTCAAAGGAATAGACCCTATCCAGATATTATGTTGACTTGAGAAGGTTTACATCATTTTCTGGAATAGTTGGTATAGCCCTGAAACACTTCTGTTTTAGGGGTTGAAAATTATAGACATGCTTAGTGTCTTGCTCAGTTCTCCTTCTGTGGCTGATACACTCCTGTCTCAGCCACTGTTGAGTACTGGTTGCTAACAGCTCAGACTCCATCTGTCTCCTCCTGAGAATTGCCACTTGGCCTGGAAAATGACCCTGTCACCACAAAGGATAGTCTATAGCTCATGATTGACTGATTCTAGAGGACAAAAGGACATTGTATTACTCTTCATGCTCCAGAGCTCACCTGGGGGTCAGAATAACTGTGGACTTCAGCTGAATCCTCATCTTTGCCTACGTTCTTTGTATCCCTTATCCCTCATAGGTTTTACCTGAGCGCATTCCCTCACTAAATTACTTGCACAAGAATTCTCACATCAGGGGCTGATTGTAGGGCGCACAACTTGGAAAAGGAATGGGCTGTAGCAATTTGAAGGTCTGAGGAGCTATATCCCTTTCCTCTGCCATCTCAATTCAACTGTCTTTGGCAAATGTGGCCAAATCATTGCTGCCTCCTCATAATAACTCACATTGGCATAGCCCTTTGACAATGACAATGCTCTTCATTCCTTTTCCTGGGCCTAACCTAAGCTTTTGCTCTTACCTGCTAGAGGCTAGTCCATGTTGATTCAAATGACACTTCCTACTACATCAGACAAATAGGCTCTTTTATCACAATCATTTAAGGGAAGGGGGAGTGAGGCTAAACAACTTTAAGTGACTTTTGTAAATTAACATACCAGGAACAGATTGGATTTTGGACACCATCCAGAAATCTAGATTCTATATCCAAATCTCATTCTAAAGCACTGTATCCATCACGTGTCCATCCCAATCCCTCCTATGGCTTTAGGTCTCCACAATGTGTAGATAACTAGATTAAACACTAGATTTTAACACTTGGTTAAAATCATTAGCTTTTTGAGGCATGGTATGTATGTCTGTCTTATTAGAAGAGAATGTGTGGTGGAAATCTCTTTCCTACCAAAAGAAAAAAAAGTATCGTGATTTTTAAAAGTTTAGTTTTTAAATTTACAGTTTTCAGACATTTCAATATACAAATTGCACTAAGAAATAAAAATCAGTAGTAGGATAATCTCAAATTAAGAATTGCTTCAAACAAAATTAATTATGTCTGTTGTGTGTTCAATGGAAATGATGACTAAGTGTCTACATTATTACAGCTGAACTATCATTAATTCACTAAAAAGGTACATATGTGGAATTACAATTCAATTAAATTATGCATGTTACAGTGCTTGGCAAAGATTTCTGTTTTCTAATAGATGAAATAGCTTTTATCTTTCCTGATAGTGATAAAACCTTCTTTGTTGTTGCTCATTCTCTGTAGGAAATTAAGGGCATTATTTGAGAAAATGTTTAAAAGGTTCACATTTTCCACATGCTGAGTGGGAATAAGTTTTCTCACCGTAAGAGATATTTAGAAATATTGATATTTTCAATCGGTTTCCTTTGTGGTAATCACAAAGACTCAATCATATGGTGCAGGTCCATCACAGAACTTTGATGTGTGCTCTGTGATGGCACTTCTTTTTCTGAGTAAAGGACAAAAAGCAGAGAGAAGTGGTTTGGCACATGATCAGGGAACATTTTCTTCAGTAGCCCAAAGAAGACAAACATTCTGAAGACAATTGTGAAATAAGAAGGCTGCATTGAGGTCTTCCCTCCTCTGTTGCCAGTGTTCACTTTTATGCCTGTAATCCTCCCTCCTTTCCAGCAGCTCTCCAATCATTGTTTCAGCCTGTCTCCATCGATGGAGCCTTAGGTATCTAGCCATTGTTGTCAAGTTACTGTCTCTCCAGCAGGGTGTTTGATTTTTAATTCAAAGTTCTCTCTCTCTCTCTCTCTCTCTCTCTCTCTCTTTTTGGTTTGCTTTCTACTTTATGTACTGTTTAGAATTTTTGAAAGTGTACATTAGTTTTATAATGAGAAAATGAAAATGCATTTTCATTTTGTGAAGATGAGATGTTTGTGGGTGAACTTTTCTAAAAGACTGAATTACAGAAAAAGATCCACCAGGAAAGTAATGGGGGAAAACAGACCCTACTTCATTATTCTGCTCCACCATACTTCCTTTGTCCCCCAACAGGGGCAGAAAACACTTAAGATATTTCTTTTTTTTAAGATGTTTTTATTTATTTGGGAGAGAGAAGGAGAGCATGGAAGAGAGAGCACGTGAGCTGGGGAGGGGCGGAGGGAGAAGGAGAAGCAGACTCCACACTGGGCACCAAGCTCTACAAGGGGCTTGATCCCAGGATCCAGAGCTCATGACCTGGGCCTCCCAGCCACCTCAAGATATTACTTTCTTTTTCTTTTTTTAAATGTTCAGTTAGCCAACATACAGTATATCATTAGTTTTTGGTGTAGTGCTCAATGATTCATTAGTATATTGGTATATTGGTATAACACCCAGTACTCATCACAACACATGTCCTCCTAAATAGCCACCACCCAATTACCTCCTCCCTTCTGTGACCCTCAGTTTGTTTCCCAGAGTCAAGAGTCTCTCATAGTTTGGCTCCCTCTCTGATTTCTTCCCATTCAGTTTTTCCCTCCCTTCCCGTGTGGTCCACTATGCTATTCCTTAGGTTCCACATATGAGTGAAACCATATGATAATTGTCTTTCTCTGCTTGACTCATTTCACTTAGCATATTCCCCTCCAGTTCCATTCATGTCGATGCAAAGGTAGGTATTTATCCTTTCTGATGGCTGAATAATATTCCATTGTGTATATGTACCACATCTTCTTTATCTATTTTTCTGTTGAAGGTAATCTTGGCTCCTTCAACAGTTTGGCTATTGTGGACATTGCTGCTATGAACATTGCAGTGCATGTGCCCCTTCTTTTCCCTACATCTGTATCTTTGTGATAAATACCCAGTAGTGCAATCGTTGGGTCATAGGGTAGCTCTATTTTTAATGTCTTGAGGAACCTCCATACTGTTTTCCAAAGTGGCTGTACCAGCTTGCATGCCCACCAATAGTGTTAAAGGGTTCCCTTTTCTCCACATTTTCACCAACACTTGTTTTTTCCTGTCTTGTTAATTTTTGCCATTCCAACTGGTGTAAGGTGATATCTTATTATGGTTTTGATTTGTATTTCTCTGATGGCTAGTGATGATGAACATTTTTTCATATGTCTGTTAGCCATTTGTATGTCTTCTTTGGAGAAGTGTCTGTTCATCTTCTGCCCATTTCTTGACTGGATTATTTGTTTTTTAGGTGTTGAGTTTGAGTTTGTTTTTTTTTTTTTTAATATATCTTAGATACCAGCCCTTTATCTGTAATGTCGTTTGCAAATATCTTCTCCTATTCCATGGGTTGCCTCTTAGTTTTGTTGACTGTTTCTAACAGAAGGAATTTAACATTGGAGATTGGTTCCATTGGTGCTGGAAGTGCTGAGAAGCCAAATACAAGCTAGGACAACAACATGGTGATTAAGAAGTTATTATTAAGTAACGGTAAAGAAAACATAGTGATTGATTTCACATGAAGTTTGTAAAAGATGATTGCAAGATAATACCATATTTCTTCTGAGACATTTCTAGGAAAATGATCCTGCCTTTGACAGAAATTTGGAACTAACAGGAAAACCTGGTTTAGAAGGAAAGGTAACCTAATGATTTGAGGTGACTTTGGGAAATTCAAGAAGACATTTTTAATCTTATTATCAGTATTTGGCATATATGAGATACTGGGAATATGCTTTTTTATAATGTGAGAAACAGCATATTAAAATATGGTTAGGCCACATATTGCATGGAGCACTGAATGTGGTACATAAACAATGAATTTTGGAACACTGAAAAGAAATAAAATGGAAAAAATTAAAATAAAATAAAAACATTTATACTTTAAAAAGAAAAAATATGGCTAAATAATCTGTGTAAATTTAATATTTATCAATATCACTATTGATCAATCACAAAGGGTACATGTAAATGATAGATGAAAGCCAAGGAGGAGCCTTAAGATATGCCCAAATACTAGAGCTGGAGTTTAAAAAAAAAAGAGGAATTAGGAAAGAAGAGGAAAATAGCATATACCATGCATGTTGGATGAACCACATGCAATGTGAGATGCTGTATGAAATACAGAAAAGTAATTAATATAAGCCTCCTGAGAAAGAAAAACACGAAATCAGAAATATAAGTTTCTCTTTAGAAAGAAATCAACATTTAGTTAAAAGGAAGGAAAACCCCTAAAATGCTTTTTCAAATGTTCAGATACTATATTGTAAACTTCTTTCATTGATAAGAAAAGTTAAATGATAGAAAATATTTATGAACCATGGAAGCAGGTAAGGATCCCTTCTTTTCCCCAGCTCTATTGAGATATGAGTGACATGTAACATTGTATAAGTTTAAAGGATACAATGTGTTGATTTGATATACTTACATATTGGAAAATGATTATCATCCTTGGCCAATCCCTCCCATTATTTCCCAAGAAATTACCATTTCTTTTTTGTGGTGAGAACATGTAAGATCTACTCTTTTAGCAACTTTTAAGTATATAATACAGTATTACTAGCTGCAATCGCCAAATTCTACATTAGATCCCCAGAACTTGTTAATCTTATAACTGGAGGTTTGTACTTAAAGATCTTTTTATATGATTTAGTTTCAGACAGAAGTCTCAAGAATTATTTTGCCCATGTTCCTATCTCTTTCAAAAATAGGTTTCTTCTCATGTATTTTTTTTTTTTTTGCAAAGAGATAAGGAATTTCTTGCTACCAAAATCTATTACTGCTGAGTTTGCCTCTACCCAGCTAGAGATTTAAACATAGTATTAGCATAGACATCTATGTTCAAGAGATATGTTGCAGGTAATTGTGGAAAGTCATAAATCATGGTATATTTGTTTTCTATATGAGACTGTCTTCTCTGCATTGAAGATGATACAATGATCATCTTTAGGGCACTTTCACTTATGAAATAAGAAGAAGAAACCAACTTGCCATGTGGATTCCTATTCTAATATCTACTTCAGAACCTAAGCAGCAATATAACCACAGATACAGATATATACTCATATTGGAATCCCTAAGGCCTTTTTTATTTTTAAGATTTTATTTATTCATTTCAGAGAGAGAGAAAGAGAGTGCAAGTGGGGAGGGGCAGAGGGAAAGGGAGAAAGAATCTAAGGAAGACTCCACACTGAGTGCAGACCCCCACACAGGGCTTGATCCTGACATCCTGACACCATGACCTGAGCTGAAATCAAGAGTCAGATGCACAACTGACTGAGCCACCACCCTGGAATCCCTAAGGGCTTTCAATGGGCAAGACATTTTGTGAAGTTGGATACATGGGACGGAAGGAGAGAAATCAGTGCATCTTCACTTTAATTACTAGGAGTTATAATGACTTATTTAGATTGCTCCCCACTGAATTTTATTAGTTGTTTTTTTTCCATAGTCAAGAGAAAACAAGAGAGCTAGCCAGTTCTCCCCAGTGGTTTAACAGTTCATTTGAGCATGAGAATCATAAGTAATAATTTGTAAACAACGATTCCACTAAGTCAATAAGATTTGCAAAGTTAATGATAATGACTGCTGTATTTCAATCAGAAGTTACTCTGTGAAAATTGTTACTTTTCTTGTCCTAAACCAAGCTATCACATCTCAGTCCACTTACCAGAAAACACAAGGAAAGAGAAAAATCATATTATATATATTATACATCTATAATATGATATATAATATGATATATCCCTCTAAGGACTTCAGACTAACAATTTCATAAATTATATTCTTTTTTAAAAGATTTACATATTTATTTGAGAGAGAGAGAATGTGTGGCATGGGAGGGAGAGGGAGAGAATCTCAAGCAGAATCTGTGCTAGCATGGAGCCAAAGTGAGGCTCAGCTCATGACCCTGAACACAACCTGAGCTGAAATCAAAAGTCAGGTGCTTAACCCTCTGCACCACTCAGGTGTCCCAACAAATCATATTCTAATGGAAAGCTCCAATTTCCTCTCTGACTTTATATTTTACTGCTGTGTCTTGCCCATTCCACTCTGACCAGGTTGCTTCCTTACTGTCTTTTAAACATGACAGCCATATAGGGTGCCTGGGTGGCTCAGTGGGTTAAGCCTCTGTTTTTGGCTCAGGTCATGGTCTTAGGGTCCTGGGATTGAGCCCCACGTTGGGCTCTCTGCTCAGTAGGGAGCCTGCTTCCCCCTCTCTCTGCCTGCCTCTCTGCCTACTTGTGATCTCTCTCTCTGTCAAATAAATAAATAAAACCTTAAAAAAAATAAAAATAAACATGACAGCCATGCTCCCATCTCAGAGCCTTTCCACTTATCTTATTTTTTAGAATGCTTTGTTCCAAGGTATTCACCTGAGTTACTCCTTCATCTTCTAAAGGATATTACTTAGAGGAAACCTTCTCTCACAGCACTTCCTGGATAACCTTTCATAAAATTGCAAACTCCCAACTTAAATTCTGTGTGCTTTTCCTGATTTATTATTTTTCTTCATAATATTATTTCTTATCTTTCTTGTCTGTCTTGCACAGAATTCGTAAGACAGAGGCTATTGAGTGCACCCCTAGCAGGTAGAACTTTTCTAGGAACTCAGTAAATATTTGTTTAAAGAGTAGGTTTAGGGACTCCTGGGTGGCTCAGTTGATTAAGC
>ML108716.1:21940-47404 GCA_003697995.1 Taxidea taxus jeffersonii | reverse complement strand
TCTGTCTTCTGCTTTTCAGCCCCCCCTCCCCATCTGTTGCCTGATGGTTGCAGAGATTCCAGGCATCATGTAGTAAAGGTGGTGCTGAGTCCAGAGGAAAGGAAGAGCCTCCCCTGAGTCATTGACAGTGAGATTTAAATGACTTTGGCTCCCATTGTGGCAGCCGCCCTGACCCCAGGGATCCTGAGAGACAGCGTTTTCTCCAGCGTTGTCTGGGCATCTGCAGTCCCTGCTCCCAGCAGAGCCCTTCCAGCATTCCCTACAGTTGTTACTGTCCACGCGGCGGCCTCTGCCTGGACATTAAAACTTACCTCCACGGAAGGAAATAGATTTCAGTTAGTAATCTGGCAGCAAAGTCATACAACTATGGGAACCTCATTTTTTCCATCAGCACTGTTACTGTTTTTAACTTCAGACACAAGTTGTAAATATCATGATAATAATAATTTTAAGGAATAATTTTCCTGTTGTAGGCAAGATTGACCAATGGATGCTAAAGGGTCCCTTTCTGGGGTCTTGATTCTCTTCTACTGATCTGTGGGTCTGCTTCTGTGCCGGTACCATGCAGTCTTGGTGATCACGGCTTTGTAATATAGCTTGAAGTCAGGCAACATGATGCACCCCGGTTGTTTTTTTGTTTTTTTTTTTTTCAACATTTCCTTGTCAATCAATTCTGGGTCTCCTCTGGTTCCATGCAAATTTTAGGGTTGTTTGTTCCAGCAGTTTGAAAAATGCTATTGGCGTTTTGATCGGGATGGCCTTGAAAGTATAGATGGCTCTGGGCCGCGTAGACATTTTATTTTATTTTTTAAAGATTTTATTTATTTGACAGAGATCACAAGTAGGCAGAGAGGCAGGCAGAGAGAGAGAGGAGGAAGCAGGCTCCCTGCTGAGCAGAGAGCCTGACGCAGGGCTCGATCCCAGGACCCCGGAATCATGACCTGAGCTGAAGGCAGAGGCTTTAACCCACTGAGCCACCCAGGCGCCCCGCATAGACATTTTAACAATGTTTATTCTTCTGATCCATGGAAAAAGTTTTTCCATCTTTTTGTATCTTCTTCAATTTCTTTCATAAGTGTTCTGTAGTTTCCAGAGTACAGATCCTTTATATCTTTGGTTAGTTTTATTCCAAGGTATCTTATGATTTTGTATCCTGCCACATTACTGAATTGTGCGAATTCTAGTCATTTGGGGGTGTCCTCTTTATATCAGAAAGATCTTCACGATGAAAATCAAAAGATTCCTATGTTCTAGATTTAAAGCTTTGTCTTTGGAGTGTTTTTCTTTCTTTCTAGGTATGTTTTAGGTGGGAAGAAGTCCTCAAAAAAAAATTCCTATCTAGCTCTGCATATCAGCTTCCAATCTGGCCAATTTCGAACTGCAGAGCTACTTAAATCCTTTCAAATGTTTTGTCAGGCTTCAGCTGGGATAGAGTAAATATGCCTCCTTGTATCAAACAACCCGATGGACCCAAGAGACTTCACTAAAGGTATTCCTATCCAGGATCCAGAGTCACACCCAGAGATAGCCCCTCAAAAGACAGAGAGCTCCCCCCCAAGAGCTGCCAAATGATGGGATTCCAAACACAGTAGAGCATGACCCTGATTTCTGTCCAGCCATTTCTGGGGGTCCCCCAGCCATTTCTGGGGGTCCCCCAGCCATTTCTGGGGGTCCCCCACCCTGGTGGTTGCCAAGCCATGTTCTTGAGACACAAAATAAGACCTACAAGAAGGCAGTAGCTATACCTGTTTGAAAAAGAATCTTTAACCAGTGAGTCTGGACTTAGGAATGAAGGGACAATGTGAAACTTTACCTTCCTCTCTCAACTGGGCATTCCAGACAGATCTGGAAGGGCTGACTTGTAAGAATTCTCACCCCTTGCCAGCTTCTGCCAGTTTTCTGAGAATCCCTCCTATAAGCTCCAGAAAGAGTCGGCTTTAAAGTAGAGTACAGTTCCAATATTTAGCAGAACTTGGCAAGGTTTTCCATTAATTGTAGTTTCTCCTTGGCTGTTTAAGGGGATAATTGGTAACTGTTTATAGGAGAATCCCTTTGAGTTCCTTCCACCCTTAGAGGTAAATATTGGGCCCATAGGGGCCCTCATTCTAGGGTAGAATTGGGTCATCTGTAAGGCTGATAACTTGCTGGATTTCTTTTTTAAATAGTCTTGTAATTTCTCCAGAGTTGAAAGGCAGTTCACATGGAGGATTAGTAGACTGAGTACAAAGAAAAGGTTGAGAGAGGGGAGTAGCAGGAGTTCTGTCAGTCTTATGGTCTTTTATTTCAGGTATCTTTTGTGTCTTTAATTTTTCATTAGCCTTTTGTAATTGATCCCTCAGTAAAGCTATTTTGGAACCTCGAAGACTTCTGGAGGCTACTGCATGTCAGGTATCGCATTCTGTTGGCTTGATTTCAGGTGCCTTACTTTCAAGTATACCCCTTAGATGAATGAACTTGTGTAGTGGGGATGTTTGCCAGAGTGGCCATTGTATTTCCACTTGGTCTTGGTAATATTTGCCATTTTTACAAATCTCTACAGCTTCTGAGACCAGAGTTCTTAGACCTAGAAATAAGTATGCTGGAGAGAGGAGCGCTCAACTCTTTGGAACTTGAGGGTTCCATTTCTCTAAGCATTAGGTTTTTGGAGTCAAATTAATGAATCAGAGGAATGAGCCGCTGGCTTGGAGATTGTGTGGTGCTTTACAAGGTACCTCCTTGCATGGACATTTTGATGGGTAACCTGGTGTCCATCTAACTCACTCTGTAACCATTTGTCCTTGTGTAAGTTTCTAACTCAGATGGCAAATGCTCTAGCGGGTTGCAAGTACTCAGCCTGTGCCCACCAATTTGGTGTTTTTTTTTTTTTTTAATTTGGTGGTTTTGGATTCTGAGATTCCCATTAATAATAGACCTCTTGTTCCTTTATGTCATGAACACATTAACAGAGACCAATAGTAACCAAGAAAATAGAACTGTGGACACCAGTAAGCCAAGAGACAGTACCATGGGTTGGCCAAGAGAAGGCCTTAGGTGTTCAGGACCAGAAGTTCTTAGAATGGAGCTATGGTTTGAACCAACAGACCCGATACAGGGGGGCTTGGAGTGAATCAAGGGCGATGGACTTGGGCTCCATAGAGAAACATCTGGTAGCTCCGGCTGACCCACTAATTCCTGGACTGGGGACTAAGCAAGGGCTGAGGGCTGGAGTTCTGTTAGAACCTCTCGCCGGCCTGGAATGACCTATTAACCCGGCTAGAAAGCCAGTGGGATTTGGTACTCAATTCAAGATGGCAGAGCTCAGAACCAAGAACTTACCCGTGGCCCTAGGAAACAGTGAACAAGACAGAGAACTCAAAAGGCTCATGAGTACCAACGCCTACATTTCCAGTGTTTGTCCCTGAAGCCATCAGAAGTCCCCTTTGGATCCCATCACTGCCTCCTGTTAAAAATTTTTTTTTTCTGAATAACTTTTAAATCTTTTACTGGCTTTTATCCAACAAATCATGAATTGGGCAATGTCTAGTCCAACAGATGGAGAGGAGCTCCCCAGAGGTGTACCAAATGAAAAGCTCTTATAGACAGAAGGGAGCAGGAACAGGGAAGTTGTACTAGGCAAAAAAGCCGGTTGGTTATTGAAGGTTACTTTCTTGGAGAGAATTGCAGAGTAAGGGTCCATCAGGAAGATGACCCAATGAGTGCTGATTAAGTGATTCCTGATTGGTGTAAGATTCCATCTCTGGGAGAACCAAAATTGTAAATTAAGTCTCAGTTTGGTGATACAGGCTTAGTATTAGCGACTCCATTTGGGGCCTGCCATCTTGTTAATAGTCTTGTAGTGATTAAAGGTCACAATCCATTTGACTTAATTTTTCCAAGTTTAGTGACTCAACTTGAATTTATTGACTATGCCACGTCCTTGGCACCTTGTTAGTCTTTGAGAAAAATAACAGAAAACGTGTTAGTCCCAGGTTCTCCTCTAGAGGAACTTAGTATAAACGGATCGTGGGGAGAAAAGATGGACATGGTACCCAGTAACAAACCTAAAATCCTGTGTTCACATGGGGAAGGAAGAATAGTTTTCCCTTGACTCATCTTGGTTTCAGCCTGATACCTCTTTGTAATAAAAAAGACACATTAACCGGAGAGAAACAGAAGGTTAGTATTGTGTATACCTCCTGCATGCATGGAAGATAACCAGAAACTAGTTACCCAGAGTAACTCTTGAAATAGCCTAGGCCACCACCTGAAAGAAAAAAAGGGGATGTGGAGGGAGAGGCCAGTTAGGGAAAGTTCCTGGGAGCACAGCAAACCCAAGCAAGGCTGTTGTATAACTTCAAATCTTTGCCTTCCTCCTTGATAACAGTTTCTTGGGAGTTAGTCCTCCTCCTCTTCCTGGTATGTAGAAGGAGACACCCTTACACAGAGAGGTTTCCCTTGTAAATGTTAATATACATTTGTATTACAGAGGATAAGTTACAGAAGAGTACCGTCTACTCATTGGTCTGAACTTCTCCTGTGTGTACCTTTTCCTAAAAAGTACCCAGCTGAAACTAATCGATATGCCAAAGAGGCATGTTTTGGGGGTGGCTATTCTGCTCCCCTTCACTCATAAATGCCAGTGGGACCAATCGAAAGAGCCCTGGGCTAGAATTCTGGTGGTTGCTTTTCTGACTCTGCCCTGGTTCGTTGTGCAACCTTGCTGGGAAAATAGAACTAAAATAAAATCTCCTGCCAACTCAGAAAACCTTTCCCCAGAAAGTGGAAAAGAAGACAGTTTCATTGTTCAATAAGCATTTCAGGAGAATGTGAGGCATACCCCAGGCAGACAATCTGCTAAAAACAAAGAAATCTCACCTTTTTTGTGTAGCCATGCAAATACAGCCCATTGATACACAGTAACTGTCTCCCAGAGAGCAGACGTGGCCGCTTCATCTGTCATGCACAGGTCATCCTACATTCGTTTGGCATTTGGGGTGACCATCTGTGCTAGCTAATTGGCTTTATCCATAGGGCAATCAAATGGCAGGAGATAGTTTTGGAGCAAGACATCTGTGGAACACCGGATGTGGAAGTCAGGCTCCTGCCTTTCCCACAGAAACTGGGGGATGGGGTGCTGTCTTCCAGAATGGTTACATTTCAGAGATGGCTGCCCCAGTCGGTAGAGCACGCAACACTTGATCTTGGGGTCTTGAGTTCAAGCCCCACCCACATTGGTTGCAGAGATTACTTAAGGAAAAAAAAAGATGGTTTCCAGATTATTGAGAAGGAACCTCGTGGGTCACAAAGGTGGTATGAGACTTACTAAGCTTTTTAAAAAAGATTTATATAAATTTCAAAGAGAGAAGGACCAGACCAGTTTTCTAAAGTAGATGCCCTAAAAAGAGGAAGGCAGGCAAAATCTCTTCCCTTAGTTTCAATAGGAAGCATTAAGCCTCTTATTTTTAATTCCTATTTGCCAGTATAGCCTTGCTTGTCCCTTCATCTTTCTTGGCCTCCTTTCCCTCCTATGTGGAAAGAGGGCGAGATCCATATCCATGTTCATAGATGACTTGCTCAATGGGTTTGAGAACCACTGAATTGTCACAAGGAAAAGCTACTAAATTCTTGCACTTCCTCATGTCTTTTCCTGCAGTAGACTAAACACACACACACCCCAGCCTTTGAAGGCAAAGCCTACCAGGCTCAAGCCTGAGATCCTTACAAACTAAACATGGGACCCCACACAAATTATATTCCTCTTTAATCTCCAATGGCCTGGAAATAGAAATGAAGATACTGGTTTCCATAGTTAGTGTAAACATGAGATAGGACGTCGTTTTCCCGCCTCTATTAAGGGGGGCACTACTTGATACTGTGCAGACTCTGCATTCATGGGAATGATAAGCACTTTTTTGTGTTCACCTTGAATCCCACCTTTGAAAGCTAAAGATACCTGCCAGGATGTGCTATTCTGTCACTGGCTCAGGGCAGGGTTTCACCGAAGTATGGAACTCACATTACTCATGACTCCTGTGGTCCAGGGGCCTCATCTGATAATGTTGAACCATACACTGATGATGTTACTCTCCTTTCAAAAGTGTTCAAAATGGCTAACTCTGTTAAAACAAACAAAAACAAACAACTTTCATTTTGATTTAAAATTCATCCCTGAAGCTTTCTATGCCACTGCCTCCTTTCAGTAACACCTTTGGCCAGTAACTATATTTTTCTTGAGCTTAATGCCTTTGTTTAACTTTCCCTCTATTTTTGCATTTTCCTTCTAAAGACAGCTAATGCTAGGTTTTCCTATGATAATAACAAAAAAGGTTCTTTGAAGAAACTCATTTTTTAACGTATATTTATTTAAAAGAAATATTTAAAATGAAATGAGTGGGCTGCATGCAGTTCTGACCAATGAGGACATGCCTCCAAGACGGGAAGTACTCCTGAGATTTCAGGTATGAGGAACAGAAACCAGAGCCTGAAACTGCCCCAATCAGTAAGAGGAGGACAAGTATATGGGAGCATTTGAAATCCAGCCATGGCATAAATATGAGTGATTTCTATGTTGCTAAAGCACTAGAGTCCGTATATAGAACGTTTAGCAGGGGTTCCTGTGAGGGAAATCTGGATGACATCAGGCGAGAATATTTACTATCCACTGAAACCATGTTTTTGCATCTTTAAACACACTGATACAGCTCCACTGCTCAGAGGAAGGAGATCATAGTTCTTCTGTTTGAGCCTTGCTCACAGCATTTCCTAAAACTCGGGTAAACTCAGTTTGAGAGAGAATTAACAAAGTGAAACCCATCCAGTGGGGAAAGTATGATAAAGATTTTGAAATCTGGGGCACCCGGGTGGCTGAGTGGGTTAAAGCCCCTGCCTTTGGCTCGGGTCATGATCTCAGGGGCCTGGGATCAAGCCCCACATCGGGCTCTCTGCTCAGCGGGGAGCCTGCTTCCTCCCCCTCTCTGCCTGCCTCTCTGCCTGCTTGTGATCTCTGTCTGTCAAATAAATAAAATTTAAAAAAAAATTTTGAAATCTATGTCAGGAAAGCTGAGACTGAAGAATCTAAGAATTTTTTTCTCTGGGGCACCAGGTGGCTCAGTCGGTTAAGCATCCGACTCTTGGTTTTGGCTCAGGTCATGTTCTCTCGTCTGGAGATCAAGCCCCACGTAGGGCTTTGTGTTCAGTGGGGACTCTGCTTCCTCTCGCCTTCTGCCCCTCCCCCTGCTCACGTGTGCACTCTCTCTCTGAAATAAATAAATCTTAAAATATTTTTTCTGATGAACAGAGAGCTGGATACTGAAATCCTTTTTGTACATCTGAACATTTTCTCCATGATCAGGAATCAGCAAGACAAACAAGGATTTGCTAACAAGTAACACTGTGCATAGGTAGAGTCAGCAGCCGCCGTGGGTAGTGAGAGGTCTGTCAGCAGAGGTAATCAAACAGATTGGGCAGCAGCTGATGAGTGTGCAGCCACAGTTGTGTGCAGTGGTTGGGACGCTAACTTCAGAGGCCCGGTTGGGGGGTGGTGTGTAGGGTTGGGGGTTAGGAAGAAGTTTGTATGTGAAAAATACCTGCTACATTATAGGGTGTTCTCCAGTACTTTGGATCCTGTGTTTCAGGGTATGAACAACCTGTAAAACTTTCTGATCAAGTTGCTTAATTCTCCTCCCCAAGGACAAAGATCGTCCTAGACGGGGGACACTGTAGGGACATTCCTGTTGTAGAGAGCCTTCAAAGCCCAGGGGCAAAACTCTGGGCACCGGCTGGTTTGCAGCAGCAGAGATTGGTGTAGGGGAAGATAGGTCCAGAGTATGTTGGGGAGTAATCATGGGCTCTGCTAGTGCCAGCTGGTTTGTCCTTTGTATTTCTTACCTGTTGAAAGCTGGGTCCAGGGGTTCAGGTGGGAAAAGCCCAGCTTCCGGCCTAGAGCAGTGAACAGGCTGACACTTGCTAAATGTGGGTCTAACCAGCAGATGGCAGCATCTGCCCAGAGATGCCCCAACCATCTACCACACGCTTGAACACCTTGAGGTACATTAAGGAACGCTAGAGGGCTCCGAGCTCCCACTGCTGGCTGGAGAGCCGGCTGGTTCAGAGGATCTCCTTGATTGCATGTACACACACACACACACACACACTCCTATGCCTGTTCACAAAGAGGGTCCTGTGGCTGTCGACGTAGATATGACCATTACACACATGCTCACACACACATACGATTCCCAAGCGGCCCATTGAGCTCCCAAATTCAAGGTGCCATTTCTTCTTTACCTACTCTTGTACGTTTCGGCAATCACAAGAAGTGTTCTATGTCAAATACATGTTTCAGTGGCGGGGTTTATTAGACTCCACGGCCAACCAGGTTACCAGATGGACAGAGGTTGTATCCAGTAGGAAAGAACAGCAAATAAACAACTAAGACTAATTATGTGCTTCTGTGTTTGGCATGGTGATCACAGATGTATGTATCAAAAGAAATATATATAGATATATTCACACTCTTATATATTAATATGCATAGCATAATATAGAGAGAGCTTAATTTTGCGAGAGAAGTCTCTTCATCCCCCCTCTACACTCTAGTGTCCCTTCTTAGTCATCTCCAATGTCCTAAACTACCTAGTGGTAGGAAAGAGATTTCATCCCGAATTTACCTGCTTGCAGACACCCTCTCCTCTGCACAGCCTCTAACTGCTTCTCCTACAACATGGGAACAAGAAGAAATACTCAGTCCTCTGCAAGGAATTTAGTGCTACTTAGAATTGTTTTTCATTTTCCAAATAGGATACAGGTGAACTAAACAAAAACTTTTGCCAAGTGCTACATAGAGACTTTGCTACCAAAGGCAAGTTCTACGTTAAATGGAATGGAACATGGGATTCTGGCTTCCTGTGTGTTTACAGGAGTGTTGCAGAAAACACAATCTTCTACAATCACAATCACACCTGAAAAGCCCCGTGACTGTATCAATTTTGAAAACAAGCCTAAATGAAAATTGCTGTGCTGGTTCTCTCGAGTCCCTGAATAAAATCAACTGCATATTCTCAGGTCAAGGGGAGATGAGAACGAACATATCCCAGATGCATTTTTCGCCCAGGCTGCTGCCGGCGGCAAGGCCATCATAATCTGGACCGCGTGTCCCCCCAGTAAAGCTGTATGAGCACGAAGTGGCATTAAGATCAGAATAAAGTTCCCGACAATGATAACTTTCTTCTACTCTGCCTTGGTCAGCCCCTCCTGGCGATGCCAGGTTCTTGGTGCAACATTTTGGCAAGAGGACAGTGGTCAGGAGGAGAGAGCCTGGAGGGGCAGGGACTAAGTGCTCCCAGCCAGGCCTCCCCAGGGCCCTCAGCTGGTCTTACGCCGTAGGTTGGAGGAGAGATGATTTAAGGAGAGCATCTGTGTTCAAATATGCAGTTATGCGGGAGATATGTTTGGGGAGCCTTTGGGGATCAGATGCAGGCCCGGGAACAGAAGGCAGACACAGAGGCAGAAGGAAAGACACGGTCACACACATCACTGGCCCACGGTGGCCTGGTGAAGGCATCATAAACACTTGGCGCCCTGACGAGCTGTACGATCAGGAATCCTGCCCATGTATGGAAGTGGAAACCAAAGCCAGGAGCACAGTGGCAACAGGCCTTCTCCGTCCTCGCCTTGTGGAGCCTTCAGTCTGATGCGGAACACAGTGAAATGTTCTATCACAGAAGAACGGGGAGCTCAGGAGCCCATCAGAGCCCATCACTCCTGCTCAGGGGAGTCGGCAGACTGATTCCCAGAGAAGGACTGTCTTAATGCAAGACTTGAATATAGGAGTCGGTTGAGTAATGAATGTGGGAGAAAGAAACTTTTCTCATGGAAGTACTCTGCTTTCCCAAATACAAAGGTCCCCTCAGCTCCCTTTGCGTATATGACTTCCCCAGCAGTTGGCCTAAGAACCACCTCAAAATGTGTCTTAAAACCATGTATTTGGGGGCATCTGGGTGGCTCAGTGGGTTAAACCTCTGCCTTCTGCCTCTCCCCCTCTCTCTCTGCCTGCCTCTCTGCCTGCTTGTGATCTCTCTCTTTCTCTCAAATACATGCATTTTTTTTTTTTTTTTAAGATTTTATTTGCTAATGACTCCACAGTTTGGGCTGGCCTCGGACAGGTGGCCTTTCTTGTGGCTTGTCTAGAATCACTCACGGGGCTGCTGTCCTCCATTAGCTCAACCGGGAGGAGGGTCCAGATGGCCTCAGATTTCTGGACGTTGGGGCTAGCATTCTCTCGGGGCACTTTAGTTCTTCTCCACATGGTTTCACTTAGGCCAGCAGGAAAGACGGGCTTCTTTATATGGTGGTCTCAGGACAGCATTTCCAGAGGGCAAAGGAAGACATTTCTAGGCATCTTGAAGACTGGACAGTGGAACTCACATGGTGTCACTTCTACCATATTCTGTTCGTCAAAGCGAGTTTGAAGCTGAAGAATGAAGAAATGGTTCCTATTTGGGGGGGGACTTCGGTCTACAGCAATCAGACTGAGAAATCCCAAAATGGGGTCAATGAAAGGCGACTCCAGAGAGCTGAACTTGAGCTTAAGGGCAAAGGAGGTTTGATTAAGGAGAGCCGAGGAGGACAGAGTGCAGCAGGGAGGGAGGTCGGAGAGCCTGCAGGGACTGTTGGGAGGAGTTCACTGGGTTCCTCATCAGAGGACCAGCGAAGCAGTTGTGGGGAAAGACACAGCAGGAGAAGAACATCCTCACATCTGGCAGTGTCCCACAATGCATCGGGTGGCCTGGGAAGTTGCCAGTCCATACGATCCGCTCTGGTGAAGCCGAAGATGATGAAGGGTTAGCGCGGGAGTTCGGCAAGAGAACCTTTCCCTGCAGAGATTCAGACGGTGAGTTTGGTTTCCTGGATCTGAAGTGTCCTTTCACAGCTGCTGCACGGGAAGCTCCCTTCATGAAGGGACTTCCTTCATTCCTGTGGATTTGGTCAAAGTGTTATCGGTCCTTGCTGTGTCCCCTGGTTGGCTCATGTCTGAGCGTCCTGCTTCCTGGTTGGGGTCCTGTTACCTCACCAGGAGTAGAGGGGACGTGCTGGTTTCTTGGCTGGCTGCAGAAGACCCCCCTGGCCTCATTGTGGAGGCTGACACAGAGGACTCTGAGGACCATTAGGAAGGCAGGTGGACTTCGGCCCCTGAGGTGAGACGCCATCTAAGCCACACCCATCTACCGCCTGCGGGATTGCCACAGGATTCTTTTTTTCCCTCCTGTGGATTTACCTTCGGTTGGTGAGGCAAAGATATTTTATCGCCGAGTGGTCCGTGAGAAGAAGAAATGAGCAGATGCCAACTTTTTGGCCAAGCCGGGAGAGAGGTGACTTAGATCACCGAAGGTCATAGGATAGCCAGATGCCCGAAGCCGCTGGGAAAGGACAGTCGATGTTTCCTCGTGTTTTGGGGGACCCTGTGGGCAGGAACAAAGCCTGATTTCACATTAAATGCAAACCTGCTCTTTTGAGCAAATCCTCCTGTCACGCTGAGGCAGTCTGACAGCCACCGAGCCTTTAGGTGGGAAGGTCTGTTGGCAATCAAGTGGAGGCACATTCTCGAAGCAATAGAAAGGATGACAAGTGTCTTCCGCTTCCTGAAGGCGCCTCTTTGTTCCTTGAAACCCAAGGAGCATCCACAGAAATACAACCTGAGCAACTAGCCATTCTTAATAGGTAGCAGTTGGGATTTATGCCATTCGGCCAACCTTAATGCTGGCCAGACTCCTCCTCTGTTTTTCTTTGGGAGAAGTGGAGTCTCCTAGAGGTGGCAGGAATGAAGACCGGTGGATTCAGTGCATTTTGTGTTTGATTAGCCAGATTCTATAAAATGACATGGCCCTGAACCTCAGGTTGCCCATGTTTTGCTAAGATAGGAAGGATTCCCTCCGGGACAGACAGGCCTGGGGCTAATTACAGTGTACGGTGAATTCATCACTAAATCTTTTTCACTAACAAAGACGAATTACCTCATACGTTTTACAAGGCCCTAAAAAATTAGGTGAGTGAATCTAACGTCCAGCCAGCACATGAACACAGAGTCGGCAAATGGCAACCTGCCAGAGAGATGACTCCTCATTCGTTTGCACAAAGATGAGAGGTGACTGTCACTGAGCATAGAGATTACGAGGTCTCTGAGGTACCATGATCTTCGCCAAGGTCATTGAGAAGGAGGCGTTATCATTACCTTCATTTGCAAATGAGGAAACTGTCCAGATACAGTCAGAAGAGGTTGGGTTCTAGAAAGTACAGCTCTTCTCTCTGCTTACTTGATATGCGACATTTAGCAGACTTTTAAATCTCTGTGAGACTCAAGTCTCCTCTTCATGATGGGCAGGATACTACCTACCTCATAGGCTTGTGACAAAGAGAGGAGAATTCATTCACTCTTAGGTAACACGTGCCCCGCGAAGTTGTTTATCAAGTGCTTACTCAGTGGACGCTGGGGTCAGACTGCCTGTGTTCTAACTCGAGCTCTGCTACCTGCCCAAGGCCGTAAATTGAAGAACTAGTTTAGCTTCTCTGGGCCACACTTCCTTATTGATAAAATGGGAGCAGTACTAACAGTTGCCCCCGTAGCTTGTTGTGAAGCTTAAAGTTGATCTTCTGGTGGTGAAGTGGGTGGTGGTGAAGTGGTGGTGAAGCCGATGTTAAGCACCATGATGGCAATGACAATGATGACGGCGACAGTAGTTGTGGTTGTTGTCTCTCAGGTGATCTGCCCGGGGTCAAACAGCATGTCACGTCCTGAGCTAGAGGCTGGGTCCAACTTAAAGTTGGACTGGAAGGTTTTTCCAGTGTAAGACAGAAACACAGAATTAAGGGTAGAGATGGGATTTCTGGGATGGTCCAAAAGACTTGAGCAACTCTGAGGAGATGTCTGAAATGTGGGCTGGTGGGCTGTTCTTTCCTTCTGGCCGGGATGGGATGTCCCAGCCTGTGATCAGAGAGGCTCAGGACGAGCCCGGTTGTAGGATCTGTATGGTCTCTCAAGTCTGCATAAACCATCAGTCATGGGACTGAGTTACAGACCTGCTGCCTCTGGGCGTGGTCTTCACTTCCAGTTTGAGAGCAGGATCTCTGCCACGGTCATAGGGAAGCCATATTCCTTTATCCCTCCTCTTTTTATACCTATGGCTGCTGCTTTTCAGGGCAGTAGCTGGGAGTCATTTAAGTCCATAATAGTGTCTTATCCTGTATCATTCATTCAATCATTCATTGATCTTCCACATGCTACTACTTGCCCAAGGTCAACTAGCTGGTATATTAAGTTTCCATATCCTTATCTGTAAGGATAAACTGGTAATGAGAGTATCTGCCCCTTAGGATTTTAATCACGATCATAGAAAATAATGCAGGCAAAACATTTTGCTATTTTAGTTAGTCCCTGCTTTACCACTTGCTGGTAACTGTCTTGGAAACACAGTAAGGATAGAGCAGGAAAGGGATTTGGTTCTTAGGCGATTGTCTGGAGGTCTAGTTTTGAGTCCTGGGTCTGCCCACTGATGACTAGTGTGACCTAAGGAAAGTCACTTTTTCTCTGAGACTTTTTTATTCATCTGTAAAATTAGGATATGGGAAAAGGTCAACACTTAAAGGTTATTTGCCAAGAAACATTCATCTCATGAAATTGTCCTTATTGTGAAAGGGGCTTCAGTGGACATATAAGTCTGGGAAAGTTTCTATCTTGCATTCCTCTTCTAGAATGCCTCAGTGCACAGAACCAGAGTGAGGACCCCCTAAGGGAATCCTGTAGTAAAGAAGCCTGTTCGATTTGGATTCAAGTTTCCTAAGCCATTCGACCATAGGACTTTCCCCCTCCATTGCAACAAATCACTCTCCTATGGATTGTTCTTTGGGACATTTTGGACTAGGTGATTTGCTAAGAGCCTTCTCAACCTTGACAATCTTTTCTCTCTTCCAACATCCTCTTTGTTCCATATTCCTTTCTATAGTTTCAACATTAGGTAGGAGTGGAGATGCTTTCCTGTTGATGGGGGCCACCTCTGTCAATCCCAAACCACGTGGCACCGATAACTGACAGGTCTATATTTACACAGAGCCACATGGGTAAAATGCATACCCATCAGTGCATGCACAAAGAAGACGGGACTGTGCACAGTTTAAAAATGCATTTCACAACATTCTTACTGCTGCCAGAACTGGCTTTTAGGTTTTCCCACTGTTCCATGAGTAGCCTTTCCTTTCAGAATTGGGTTCCATTTTTCTCACCTAAATGGAAAGAAAAACTTGGAACCAGAAGCCTTTTGTCTTCTGAGGAGCTGAGCCAAATGAGAGTGATGGTCTGGAAACCAGCCAGTTTGGATTCTAATTCTGCCTGTGCCATGAGCTTGGACTTGATCTGGAGCAAGTCACCCGTCCAACCAAATCCTTCATTTTTTCCACCTAGAAGGTGAGGAACTTGAGCTAGTCTGGTCTCTGTGGTCTTTGCCTGCATGAGATGTGGTTTCTTCTAGATCAGTGGCATCCAAAGACTGCTTTGGACCCAATAGCCCCAGAGGCTGTCCCTGCAGCTTCTCTAGGAGCTACCTGATCCTGTGTGACTTCCATGAGCCTGTCTTACCAACAAGCAGCGCCAGGGAGAGGAACAACTCAAGCCCATCTGGCTCTTTCAGAAGGAGCAGTACTTTGCCCCCATGTACCACCGCCCACCCAGATGTCACCCTTATTCTTTGGGAAGATGCTCTGTCTGTCGGGACAGCATGTATCTACTAGACCAATGGCCTGGATTGAGGGGTTTGGTGGTTTTCTTTTTTTTTTTTTTATTACAACAAAAGAAATATCAATACAAACCCTAATTTCAATTATGTGAAGGATTTTCCTGAAATCCGCAAAAGCAATTAGAACCAGACCCCGGCTTGCAAGTGGGACCAGACACAGTGGCTTAGATTAAGGCACGGGGATCAGCTTCAGTGTTGAGGTTTAAAACTGTTCTTTTCTTGGCTCTGTCAGACCCTTAACATCACTTAAGCATAATTGGTTCAGGGGGACCGAATCCTGAGGATGTGTACATTGGCTTCTCTTTCCCCCAAAGTCATGCTTTAGAGGAGCTCAGATTCCCTGAACTATTGAGCACAGAGATCCAGTCCACAAAGCCTCAAGGATGGGTTCTGAGATGGTTAGCTGCACCCCTCTCCTTGCTCCATGGGCAGTGTGCTAAGAGCTGCTCCAGGCTTGTCCGGACCCCCTCAGTAACTCCCCGGGAGGGGAGGCCTTCCTCTGCTTACAGGTAGAGGAGCACCAAACATCTGAGCTCTTTCTCTGGGGGGGCTCGGCGACTTTATAACTATGACCTTGGGCCAGCTTTTAGCCCCTGGGGGCCCCACTTGACTTCCTATTGGGTACAGCAGGGCCGAGAATCCCTGCCTGGAGCCTTCCATGGGGCTCTGCTGGGGCACCTCTGCCCCCTTCCCCAGTTTTCTCTAGAATATCTGTAGAGGATCTTTTGTCTCACTCTACCAGTCTCTCCGGCATGTCTCTGACTCAACAAGGGCCATCTTTTCTGGGAACAACCTGCCTCTTTTGCTCAGTGAACACATATGTGTTCTTCCAGAATTAAGTGTTTCCTCCTCAGGTGGTTGCTCTTGACATTTCAGGCTAGATGTCCCTGCTCTGTGTTCCTCTCTGACATTGGTCATAGCATTTAGGAAACCCAAAGTCCTCACCATCAAAGAGGCTCACAGACTTGTGACAGATGTGTCCCACTCTTCCACAACCCTATGTCTCTAGCATCCCTTCCCCCTCCTCCTCATGTGGTTAATGGAATTCTAGGCATATCACTGTTGGTGTATGAAAGTGAAGAATGTATCTTCTTCTTACATACCAGTGGTCCTACTAATGAGCTGAGTGAAGGGAAAAGAAATCTTGGTGATGGTCTACTGACAAGCCAGGGAGGGCACTGAACATATGCTACCTCATTTAACCTCTTCAAATTCTGATGATGTATGCAGTAGCAATAAGGTGTGAAAGATGAAGACAGTGATTCTCAGAGTTCATTAACTTACTCTGTCAGTTACATTCTTTGGGGATGACACTCAGATAGACTTAGTAGTCCAAATGGGTCATTCTAGGGGAGGGGACACAGTGGGAGGTTGAATACCAGAAGGGGTGGGGGGAGGCAGAATTCAGCAGGGAAATGCTTCAGACTACAGTGAGGATCTGAGACCTTTCAAAGAAAAGGGGAGAGGGGTGAGGGCAGGAGACGGGACATGGGCTGCAGCAGGGAGAGCTGTGGACCGTGCTGCAGATTTGATGACGTATTGGTCAATTCAGCTGGGATCTCTAGAGCAAAGACTGCCCTTTAGAGAGGTCCGACACTGAGCAGAAATGGTTGTCCTCCATGGTCCCCACTGCGTGCAGAGCTGAGGTGAGTAATGAAGGTGGTGCAGCTGGAAATTTTCAGCTAACTGGACTCCTTGCCATGTTCAGTCTAGATGTCCCAGTAGTGTCATTATTTGAAAGTGGGTCAGTCAGACTTTAAGGTCCATTTTCACTACAGGGGCCTCCTGTCACATATCTTGAAATAAAGTTTCAAAGACCAGTGGACGACCTACAACCTCACATACCAACATAAATATGGCATTCAAGATTAAGCTCCTACGTAAGACAAGATACAAAGGTGGCCTTCTTGTTCACAATTTTGCTTCCATTCCTCTGTTTTCTTTCTCTCTGGAAACTGGATTTTGGCAGAGCCTACAGAGATAGGCTGAAAGATTAAGTTATTAAAACCCCAGATGATTGAATCCTCTGATTAAGCAACTGGTGTGGACATCCAAATCACTTAACAGGGCTCTGACGGTCGCCAAGTGTTGTAACCCTGGGCTCAAAGGCAAGGGTTTTATACAAGCTGGACTGTTTCTCATGCTTCCACTACCAGGGCTTGGTGGGAGCCAAGTCTTGATTAACCATTACCTCATCTACATCATAGACATCCTGGGACTGCAAACTTGAGACCACCTCCGTCCCTGGCCACTTGAGAGCCATCAGAGGGGGGTGGCATGGGCTCTCTTGCTCCATCAACTCTCTGGAGTGTTCAGAAAGCCACACATCAATACAAAGCCTCTTCCTTCAATCCAGAGTTTTAAAATAGCTGCAAAATAAGATGTCAAGGAGACAGATAGAGCTGTGTTTAGCTTTCTCTCAGAACAGAAATGGTTCTGTTGCTTAATTTGGTACGGCCAAGTCTAGAAATGGTGGGTGAGCATCAAGTCTCTGTTCCTCTTCTTCTTAGACCCTAACCTAGAGTAAGGAAGGAACTCTGCAGTCACTACTTGATTACTGATCTATATGAACTCATCTCTAGAGAATGAGCAGAACAGTGGCAGACACTAGAATCTTGAACCCCATCCAATTTGCACTGATCTTAAAAGTTCTAGTCCTAAGGTCACCAGTTCTTTAGTGGGACAGACAAGTCTAAAACCCAGTCCAGTCATCCATTAGAGTTATAGGGAGCCATACAGCTTTTCAAATCAGTCTTTTGGTGACTGGCTCAACTGATGGCGAGTTAGCCAGTCAATGATGAGTCCCCCATCCCTGGAGATACTCAAGCAGAGGGAGCCAGGTCATCTGTCAAGTAGGTTGTGTATGAGAGTCCTAAAGTGGGAGGGAGGTGGGAATCCATAAAAGTTCTTGCAACTCTGAAAATCATTCTTTCATGAAGATAGATACAAATAATCCAGTGCAAAAAAATTCTCTATAATTCATACTTACTATCCTATCTGCCAACACCTTCCTTCAGTTCGTGCTCTAGTGTCTAGGCATGTATTTTCTAACCCACACATCCAATTGCATCACTTCCTTGCTAAAGTCAACAACAATCCACTTTAATGATTCTCTGTGGTCCTCTGACTACAAAACCTTCCCAACTGGATCTTCCTCTTTCCCTTTGGACCTCATTCCTTATCATTCTTCTCCTTATCTCAGAGCAGGACATAAACTTGGATGCCACCTGTATCAGCAAGCTACTGCAGTGTAACACATTATCCCCCACCACGGGGGCTTACAACAATCACGATTTATTGTCTCACAGGAACTCAGAAGTGGTTAGCTGTGTGGTTCGGGTTGGGTGTCTCATGAGGCTGCAGGGAAGATGTCAGGTCTGACGCTTGACCTACCTGAACATGGGGCTGAGCTAGGGACTCTGCCTCTAAGATGGCTCTCACATGGTTCTGGTTGCCATCCAGAGACCTCCATTCCTCCTCTGGAGGCTTCTTCATGGACTGCTTGAGCATCATTACAACATGGAGACTGACCGCTGCACGGTGTAAATCCAAGAGGGCACAATACGGAACCCACAGTAGTTTTTATGGCCTTGGAAATCACACACAGTTAATCTGGGGGGAAAAAAAGTTGGCTTTTCTTTTCCAGTATTAGAGTGGATCTTACAAGAGGGGGCATGAATACGAGGAGGCAGAGGTCATTGGGGGGTTTCTTGGGGGCTTGTGGTTGCACTCATAACTCTGAACATGCTGTCCCTTTTCCTCAACTGCCCTTGCCTCTATTCTACCTCTCATCCTTGCCCATCCATCCTTCTAGAACCTTCCCAAATGTCACTGTTTTGTGGAGGGTTCTCTGAATCCGTTACGCAGAATTAATTTTCTGCTCTTCTGCAGCACTCTGTATGTACTTCTGTGTTATCTCATAAAGAAGATGCATCTATATTCAGTTAACCACTTTTTAAAGTACTTGTTTATGTCCCTACAAAGGGACAAATGAGAGAAAGGGCCATATCTTATCTGGCATTTCTAATGTTGACTTAAATTTTGGCAAATAATGGTACTTAGAGAATAGGCCAGTGAATTAATATCCCTTCCCTCTTCTCATCAACCCTAACTTACTTTTAGGGCCCAACACAAATGCCAATGAAATGAAGTACAAAAGAGCACCTGGGACAAAGTAGAAGGCAACATGTGTTATTTTTTATTTAAACACTAAACCTAAGTCCAATTTTCATAGGAAACACCTTTCTGTAGGAGAAGGCTGGGGAAAAAAATGGAAATTACAGCTATTAGGGCAGGAAAAAGCCTTAAAAGTTACATTGCCCAAATTTGTCCTTTTGGAAATGGGAAAAATCGAAGTTCAATTTTAACACCTATTTTTTTTCATGGAAGAAACCAGAAGAGAATTAGATCACTTGAGTAGATTGGGTTTTTATTCTTCTATACCTTTCATAATCCAGAATGTCTAATGTCATTCCCATAAATCTTTCTGGAAGAAAAGCCATATAGGTTGAATTGATTGAATGAGTCAAAAGGGACAGAGTAAGAAGATATTAACTCCACAGCACTAAGAGGAGGCTCAGGCATCCGGTGCCAGACGTAGGTAGAGGAGAGCTTTTTAATGAAAGAAAGAGATAACTTGGAGGAGACCCCATTCATCTCTGCTCTGGGCTCCAGCGTTCTCTGCCCTGAATACAGACCCCTAACTTCCAGAGTGAGGTGGTTTTTCTCTGGAGAAGAGAAAACAGATAACAGTGTTCCAAGCTTGCTAAGTAAGGACTGCAGATCAATATTCAACATGGAAACTTGACTTCCTTTTAGGAGTAGAAAATCAAGGCAGTTGGAAAGAGAGAACACTACCTTTTTCAAATGTAAGTTTGAATTTAAGCGTTATTTTCTTCCCCTGTGTAGATCAGGGCCCATCTGTGCCCCTCTCCCATTTCCTTTGTGACCTTCCCCACCCAAAAGGTACAAGTAGTTCTCATTCAAGGGTTACGCCAATATTCGTGTGAGTTTTCAGATGTCCTCGGGTGAGGAGAAGGAGAAAAAAGCGTTTGTGGAAACAGAGAAGTCGGGGCGCCTGGGTGGCTCAGTGGGTTAAAGCCTCTGCCTTCGGCTCAGGTCATGATCCCAGGGTCCTGGGATCGAGCCCCCCATCGGGCTCTCTGCTCGGCAGGGAGCCTGCTTCCTCCTCTCTCTCTGCCTGCCTATCTGCCTACTTGTGATCTCTGTCTGTCAAATAAATAAATAAAAGAAAGAGAAGTCAAGGGCCCCATTGTACCAAACCCACCAGTACAGCCTCTTAGTAACAGTGATCTCCATATAAAAAGGTTTTGATTTGAGTTTTGCAACAACAAGCTCCCCGAGGACCACTCCCCCCATCCTCATTGTGTCCCATGTCACTGGGGCAACCAGCACTCAGCACAGATGTTTTTAATCTTTGCTCATTGAACCCACCCAGGGCAGATAGATAAATTGCTTTAGCAATCATACGTTCAGGCAACTTACACAATAGGGCTGAAGTCATTCTTAGATTTTCAGTGAGAATGGAAACCATCGTAAAATTGTGGAAGATTCAAGGGCTTGGAAGAGCCTTGAAATGACTCATCTACAGCGTTGTTGGAATTAAAGTTCCCAGCCCTGCTGAATGTAAGAATGACGTATGGGCCGGGGGCGGGGGGGGGGCACCTTATAGCTTTCTCCCAAATCAATTGAATCAGAAACTCTGGAGGTGAGGCATGGGCATAAGATTGTTTACCTTCTCTCCAGGTCATTATAATGTACATTAGGGTCGAGAATCACAAGATCCAGTGATGTCCTGTGCTCAGAGAGGATATGAGAATAAATCAGGTTCATCCAAGGAATTAATGTAGAGCAAAGGCTAAAGCCTAGGTTTTCTGCTTTCCAGTGTGGTCTTCTTTCCAATGCACTTAGTAAGTAATGCACTTAGTAATGTCTACTTCATCAATTCTGGGAATAGAGACAGTAAATCTTAAGATCTCTTTCATTAAGTAATGAACCTCAGGCAGCAAAGATTGTTGGTCCCCAGTATATTGGCTTCCATTAGTCACTGTTGAGAATTGGGCTGACTTTATTATTTTTAAGGGGCAGCAGAGCTTATAGAAAGCACGCCAGGTAAAATAGGGTTCTAGTGCCATAGACTAGCTGGGGTACTTAGGTTGAACGCATTCAGGGTAGGGCTGTGGTTCTCTGTCCTGGCTGCAAGCCAGAATCCCCTCCATGAGCTTAAGAGATCCAAAAGCTTGGATTCCACTCCCAAGTATTTTATTACCTGAAACAGACCTGTGTTCTAAACCCTGTAACACCAGGTTTTACCGTGTGACCTTAAGGGAATTGTTTCCTTTTACGAAACCTCAGTTTCCTTATCCTTAAAGGCAGGAAATGATAAGGAGGGATCTGATGCGAAAATTAAGGAGCCAGTACATGCAAAGTGCCCGGGACACCGGGCGCATCACCGGGGCTTAGTAAATATCAGCCGCCTTTTCTCTGTGTAGCCCCAAACACTTTGGAAAGAAATTGAATGAGCTGCTGATTACTTGGCTAGTGCTTCTGAAGGCAGTAAAACCAACATCGGAATTATCTGGGTTGATAAGATTATCAAGATCACTGCTAAATCTTGCTGCCGCTTTGTCCTGGGATACTGAGACACCTAACTCCCAAGTGCAGCCCTTTCGAGGGTAACTCTGAAAGACCCTTTGTGCTGGCCAAACAGTACCCAGAGTGTGCCTTCCAGATAGACAATATGGTAAAGCCACACATTAATCCCCCCCCACTCCCTGCCCAAATCCTATTTCATGTCTTCCGGACCTTGCAGACGGGAGGTGGGTGGAAACAATCAGTCCTTTGAGAACCACAGGCTGACCTCCAACTCAGACCCCTACCTGGGTGAGTAAATTTGGATGCAGAACAAGTGATTTGGCCCCAGCCAAAGGTGGTTTCCTGCTCCGTGACTGAGGCTGGCTGCAGTTCAGTTAGGAACTCGGCTAGAGAGACTGCCACGGGAAAGGATGTTGAAAGTGCCCACGCAGTCAGGACTGAATTAATCGTCACACAGGATCCAAGTTCCTCCCACCCGGGGAAGAGGAGCTCGGCCGCTGGCCATTCCCAGGCTGCTGGCTCTTGGCCCTTGGAAGACACCAGCCGTGCACCTGGGCGATATGGCTGGCAGCTGAGGGTCAAGTGATCTGGGGCCTCGAGGAGTGTCAGCCCCACGTGCACCTGCTTCTCAAGCCAGTTCCCGAAAAGCTTCAAAGTCCTAAAGCGCATCTCACACCCTTCAACTCTGCCTTGCCCATCACAAGAGCACCCGCTGCCCTCTTCACCATTCTGTGTTCTTTTCTGGATTGTCCTTTTTATAGTGACCGTTTTTGGAGGACTGCTATGCGCCTGTCACTCCCGGTGAGGGCCCAGTACATCCTGATGAACATCCAGATGATTCTAGCTACTGCTCGTTACTCCTGACGAGGGTGGTCACTGGTGAATGAATGACATCCTGGTTCAGCATCGGCACGGGATCGAGCAGGGGGAACACAGTTCTGGGCACTCGTGGTTTTCTGCGCTTGCGGGCAGAGCGGGTGCTGACAGGAAGCACAGACCTTGGCAAAAAATACGCAGGTGCTGGCTTTGGGAGCAAAACCACACCACCGATTGGTGTGCAAGATCATGAGTCAGAGTTCCACGCGTGAAGGGCTGCTCACTATCACCTCTGCTATGATCATACAGCTTTTCCGCTTCATCCTCATCATGGCTGTTGCTTTGTGTGTCTGTGAGATGACGTGACTAATGGCGCTCCCCACGCACGGATCATCAGCCCAGTGTGGGCAGAACCTGGTTTCTCCTCACCTGGGTAGCCCACAGGACAGCGGCTCTAATGTTCACTGAATAAATGATGAAAGTCCTATTCCTAGATGACAAAACGAAGACTTAATGAGAGGAAGCAGGATGGCTGCTGACCCCATGGATCCTTTGGGGGCGGGTCCCCAGGATCTGGACTTGAGGTTCCTGTGGTTGCAAATCCCAGGCTTTTACATAATAGGGTTTCTGCGATTTGAACCCCATTGTATGAAACGTCTGTGAGCCTTGGTTCATATGCAAAATTAGGAGAGTTAAAAATTGATTTCATGTGTCCTGTTAAGATTCAGACAACTACAGGGGCGCCTGGGTGGCTCAGTGGGTTAAAGCCTCTGCCTTCGGCTCAGGTCATGATCCCAGGGTCCTGGGATCGAGTCCCTCATCGGGCTCTCTGCTCGGCAGGGAGCCTGCTTCCTCCTCTCTCTCTGCTTACCTCTCTGCCTACTTGTGATCTCTGTCTGTCAAATAAAAAAAAAAATCTTAAAAAAATGATTCAGACAACTACAGAAATTCAAATCCATGCAGGGAAGATCGCTTGCACAAAGTAGATGGGCACGAATGTCAGCCGTCATTACGTCATCATCTCCTCTCCCCGCTCTTCCCATTCCTGTTGCTGGTCTTTGGGAATTCTGGTATTGCACTACATTGTTACTGGTTTTGCAAATAGGTCCTAGGAAATTTTTACAGAAAGAAACAACATTGAAGTTTCATCAGATGATTCTTAACGCAGATTTAAAAAAATCTCATTCATAGAATCTGCCAGATACTAAGGAATACTATATCCAAGATATGTTCCTCTAGGTATGCCTCTTTTTTTTTCATTTTTAAAAATTAACATATAATGTATTATTTGTTTCAGAGGTACAGGTCTGTGACTCTTCAGTCTTACACACTTCACAGCACTCACCATAGCACATACCCTCCCCAATGTCCATCACCCAGCCACCCCCTTTTAATGTGTGGGATAGAAAGGAGGGAGTAGTATCAAATTAGTTTTTCCTTCCCTCCACCCTCTCTAGCCCCAAACTTCTCACAGATACTTTTTTCCCTCGGAAGGGAGGTCTCTACAAATGCAGACGGAAAGGCCCCACATACTCTTTTTTTTTTTTTAAGATTTTATTTATTTATTTGAAAAAATACAAGTAGGCAGAGAGGCAGGCAGAGAGAGAGGAAGGGAAGCAGGCTCCCTGCTGAGCAGAGAGCCCTTTGCGAGGCTCGATCCCAGGACCCTGGGATCATGACCTGAGCCGAAGGCAGAAGCTTTAACCCACTGAGCCACCCAGGCGCCCCCCCACATACTCTTGAAGAGTAGGTTGAACGAGTAAGTTATAGGGCTAGTGGAAGGGCCCAATTCCCCTGGTTTCTCTAACTGGAATTCAGAATTTCAGAAGTGTTTCCAGCAGAAACAGGTGTCCTCCTGACAAGATCCTTATCCTTTGGTGACATCATAAGAAAAATGAAGGATTTACTTCCAACCTGGTTTATTTCCTCCTATGTTCCAGTCAGGGGCAGGAGGATTTAATTAACATTGTTTCAACTGTCCTATTGTTCTTTGTTTCTTAACTGAACAAACGTATTTCAAAAGACTTTTCTAACTGGGCATATCCATTCGTGACATCATTTGGTCAAAAAACCACGCTTACTATCTGTGCCCAAACGTGGATACTGTGAATGTTTCTCCATTTCAAGAGTATAGGGAACCGATTTAGAAAACTTGTAAAACAAACGCTAATGTTAAGATTGTCTTTTCCATCTCAGTCATCAAATTAATCACAAACAAGAACTTCAGAAACAATCTCACATAGTTTTCTTTTCCTAGCCCCACAAAAATTTTCTTTCATAGATGATTTCAGTTGCTTTTGAAAATGCTCCTTAATTTTCTGAATCCCTTACTAGACTCTAAGTGTGAAGAGGCAGAGAGAATATCTGTCTTGTTTCCCTGTGTATCATCCATTCAAGAAATTCTTGGTAGCAGTGATATCCTACTGAACAAGACCAAAAAACTCCCCTGCCTTTATGGACCTTGCATTGTATCTTCAGTACCAAGGATAATGGTTGAAAGTGATCATTTGATGGTGATTTGTTGAGTGAAATAGTAAATGGCTGAATAAAGTTGCTCTTTCTGTAATAAAATTTCTTCGGGGCTCCGTGTTGCCCCAAGTAAACGTCCCCACTGGGTTTGCAAACAACGCAGGGAGAACTGATGCCACCCGGAAAAGCTCCTGTGTGACTCTCAGTGTGAGCATAGACAGTTGTCATTTTAAGCAGATTTTTTAATTGAAGTGTAGTTGACATATTAGTTTCAGGTGTACAGCATAGTGATTCAACATTCATGTACATGAGGACGTGATCATTAAATCCAGCCACCGTCTGTCACCATGCAAACTTTTATGTGCTGTATATTACATCCCTGTGGCTTACTTACTTGAGAAGAGACAGGTTGTAACGTTTTAATCCTCTTCCCCTATTTCTCTCATCCCACAACCTCCTTCCCCTCGGGCCACCGCCAGATTGTTCTCTGTATCTGGGAGTCTGTTTCTGTTTGGTTCCGTTCGGTTGTTTTGGTTTTTAGATCCCACATTTAAATGAAATCATAGGATAGTTGTCTTCCTCTGTCTGACTTATTTTGCTTAGCATAATACCCTTTAGGTCTGTCCATGTTGTCCCAAATGGCAACTTTGTTTTTAATAATTTTTTCATTTTTTTACTAACATATAATGTATTATTTGCCCCAGGGGTACAGGTCTGTGAATCGCTAGGTTTACGCACTTCACAGCATTCACCATAGCACACACCCTCCCCAGCGCCCATAACCCCCCCCCCCCCCCCCCCT
>ML108716.1:0-21840 GCA_003697995.1 Taxidea taxus jeffersonii | reverse complement strand
ATTGACTTATTTCGCTCAGCATAATACCCTCTAGTTCCATCCACGTTGTCACAAATGGAAAGATTTCATTTCTGTTGATGGCTGCATAGTTTTCCATTGTATATATACGCCACATCTTCTTTATCCATTCATCTGTTGATGGACGTCTAGGTTCTTCCCATAGTTTGGCTATTGTGGACATTGATGCTATAAACATTCGGGCGCTTGTGCCCCTTTGGATCACTATGTCTGTGTCTTTAGGGTAGGGTAGCTCTATTTTCAACTTTTTGAGGAACCTCCATGCTGTTTTCCAGAGTGGCTGCACCAGCTTGCATTCCCACCAACAATGTAGGAGGGTTCCCCTTTCTCCGCATCCTTGCCAGCATCTGTCGTTTCCTGACTTGTTAATTTTAGCCATTCTGACTGGTGTGAGGTGGTATCTCATTTTGGTTTTGATTTGCATTTCCCTGATGCCAAGTGATGTGGAGCACTTTTTCATGGGTCTGTTGGCCATCTGGATGTCTTCTTTGCAGAAATGTCTGTTCATGTCCTCTGCCCATTTCTTGATTGGATTATTTGTTCTTTGGGTGTTGAGTTTGCTAAGCTCTTTGTAGATTTTGGATACTAGCCCTTTATTTAATATGTCATTTGGAAATATCTTCTCCCATCCTATCAGTTGTCTTTTGGTTTTGTTAACTGTTTCCTTTGCTGTGCAAAAGCTTTTGATCTTGATGAGTCTCAATAGTTCATATTTGCCCTTGCTTCCCTTGCCTTTGGCGATGTTCCTAGGAAGAAGTTGCTGCGGCTGAGGTCTAAGAGGTTGCTGCCTGTGTTCTCCTCAAGGATTTGGATGGATTCCTGTCTCACATTGAGGTCCTTCATCCATTTCGAATTTATTTTCGTGTGTGGTATAAGGAAATGGTCCAGTTTCATTTTTCTGCATGTGGCTGTCCAATTTCCCCAACACCATTTGGCAACTTTCTTTTTTATAGCTGAGTAATATTCCATTGTGTGTGTACCTATATGATGATATAATATGTATATTATTTATTATGTATATATGTACACACACACGCGCGCGCACACACTTTTTCCATGCGGCTTTCTACTGACACATTGCTGCCATATCTTGCCTATTGTAAATCAATGCCGCAGTGAACATACAGGTGCATATGTCTTTTTATATTAGTGTTTTCATTTGCTTTGGATAAATACCTGGAAATGGACTTTGCTGGATTGTATGGTAGCTCTAGATTGAATTTATTGAGGAACCTCATGTTGTTTATCATAGAGGCTGCACCAATTTATATTCCCACCAATGGTGCGTGAGGCTTCTCTTCTTCATAACCTCACCAACGCTTGTTATTTCTTGGCTTTTTGATACTAGCCATTCTGACGGGTGTGATGTGATTTTGCATGGTGGTTTTAATTTGCATTTTTCCAATCATTAGTGATACTGACCATTTTTTCATGTGTCTGTTGGCCATCTGGATGTCTTCTTTGGAGAAATGTCTGTTCGGCTCCTCTGTCCGTTTTGTAATCAGAGTATTTATAATTTTGGTACCAAGGTGTGTGAGCTTTTTAAAATATATTTTGGAAATTAACCCCATATCAGTTACATCATTTACAAATATCTTCTCCCATTCAGTGGGTTGCATTTTTGTTTTGTTGATCATTTCCTTCACTGTGCAAAAAATTTTTTCTTAGGAAGCATGAGATTTAGTGATTTGATTTTATTTTCTATTTTTTTTTTTTAAAGATTTTATTTATTTAACAGAGAGAGAGACCGCCAGAGCAGGAACACAAGCAGGGGGAGTGGGAGAGGGAGAAGCAGTCCTCCTGCTGAGCAGAGAGCCTGATGCAGGGCTCGGTCCCAGGACCCCAGGATCATAGACCAGAGCCGAAGGCAGATGCTTAACGACTGAGCCACCCAGGCACCCTGAGATTAAGTGATTCTAACTGAAACTGAGAAACATGAAAATTCTGTGCAAAAACTTTCTAACTTGACTAGTTCTATTTGTCTATTTTTGCTTCCGTTGCCCTTGCCTGAGGAGACAGATCCAAAAAAATACTGCTTAAACCAATGTCAAATTGTGTAATACCAGTGCTCTTTTCTAGGAGTTTTATGGTTTCTGGTCTGACATTTAAGTCTTTCATCCATTTTGAGTTTATTTTTGTGTCTGGTGTAAGATGCGGTCCAGGTTCATTCTTTTGCATCTAACCTGTTCAGTTTTCCCAGCACCGTTCATTGAAGAGACGGTCTCCCCCCCGCCCCATTGTATGTTTTTGCTGGCATTGCTGAGGAATAATCGGGTATAGAAGTGTGGGTTTAGTTCTGGGTATCTTCTTCTTCTTGATGAAGTTGTAAATGGGATTGCTCTCTTAATTTCTCTTTCTGATAGAAATGCAACAGATGTATGCATATGAATTTTGTATTCTTCAGTTTTCTGAATTCATTTATTCTAATAGTTTTTTTGGTGGACTCCTTAGGGTTTTCTATGTATAGGATCATGTCAATTGTAAATAGTGACAGTTTTACTTCTTTACCAATTTGGATGCCTTTTATTTCTCTCTTTTGTCGGATTGCTGGGGCTAGGATTTCCAAGGTGGTAAGTGTGGGCATCCTTGTCTTAGACCTGTCTTAGAGGAAAAGTGTGCAGCTTTTTACCATTGAGTATGTTGTTAGCTGCAGCCTTTTGTTGAGATATGTAACCTCTATCCCCACTTTGTGGAGAGTTTTTGGCATAAGTAGATGTTGAATTTTATTAAATGCTTTTTCTGTATCTATTGAGATGATCATATGATATTTGCCTCTTCTGTTGTCAATGTGGTGTATCATATTAATTTGTGGATATTGAACGATTCTCGCATCCCTGGAGTAAACCCCACATTACCATGGTATAGGATTCTTTTTATTGTTGAATTTGGTTTGCTAATATTTTGTTGAGGATTTTTGCATCTATGTTCATCAAGAATATCGATCTTTAATGTTATTTTTTGTGGTGTCTTTGGTTTTTAACCCCATAGAATGAGTTTGGAAACATTCCTTCCTTTTCAATTCTTTGGAATGGTTTGAGAAAGATAGGCATTAACTTATCTTTAAATGTTTGGTAGAATTCCGCTGTGAAGCTAATCTTGGACTTTTGTTTGTTGGGAACTTTTAAATTTCTGACTCGAGTTCATTCGTAGTAATTGGTCTGTTCAGAATTTATTCCTTTGTGATTCAGTCTTGGGAAATTTTGTTTCTAGGAATCCATCCATGTCTTCTAAGCTGTCCTAAGTGTTGGCATATAACATACATCTTTGTATTTCCCTTGTATCAGTTATAACTTCTCTTTCATTTCTGATTTTATTTATTTGGGCCCTCTTCTTTTTCTTGATGAAACTGGCTAAAGGTGAATCAGTTGGTGGTTTTTTTTTTTTTTTTATCTTTTCAAAGAAACAGTTCTTAGTTTCATTGATCTTTTCTATTTTTTTAGTCTTTATTTTCACTGGGATATTTTTTATTTCCTCCCTTCTAACTTTGGGCTTTGTTTCTTCTTTTTCTAGTTCCTTTAGGTTAGATTGTTCAAGCTTTCTCTTATTTCCTGGCGGATACCTGTATCACTATAAACTTCCCTCTTAGAGCTGTTCTTATTGTGCCTCCAGATTATAGACTGTTGCATTGCCATCGACTAGTGTGTTTCCATTTTTAACTTGTCTCAGGTATTTTGTGATTTCCTGCTTGACTTTTTATCGACCCTTTGGTTGCATAGTATGTCGGTTAGCCTCCACGTGTTTGTGTCTTTTTCCAGTTTTCTTCTTATAATGATTTCTGGTTTCATATCATTGTGTTTGGAAAAGACGCTTGGTATGATTTTAATTTTCTTCAATTTATTGAGGCTTGTTTTGTGGCCTAACATATGATCTATCCTGGAGAGTGTTCCTCATGTACTTGAAAAGAATGTGTATTCTGCTGTTTTTGATGGATGCTCTTTATGTTGCAATTGGTTTAGTGTTTAATGGTTAATTGGTTTAATGTTTAATTTCAGGCCAAGGCCTTGTTGATTTTCTTTTTAAAGCTTTTTTTTTAAGATTTTATTTATTTATTTGACAGAGATCACAAGCAGGCAGAGAGGCAGGCAGAGAGAGAGAGAGAGGAGGAAGCAGGCTTCCCGCTGAGCAGAGAGCCTGATGTGGGGCTCGATCCCAGGACCCTGAGATCATGACCTGAGCCGAAGGCAGAGGCTTTAACTCACTGAGCCATCCAGGCACCCCGGCCTTGTTGATTTTGATTTTTTAAAGATTTTTATTTTTATTTATTTGTCAGAGAGAGTGAGCACAGGCAGACAGAGTGGCAGGCAGAGGCAGAGAGAGAAGCAGGCTCCCTGCCGAGCAAGGAGCCCAATGTGGGACTCGATCCCAGGACGCTGGGATCATGACCTGAGCCGAAGGTAGCTGCTCAACCAACTGAGCCACCCAGGCGTCCCCCTTGTGGATTTTCTTACCCATTGATAAGTGGGGTGTTAAAGGCCCCTACTATGATTGTACTGCTGTTAATTTCTCCCTTTATTTATGTTAACATTTGCTTTATGTATTTGGGTGTTCCATGTTGGATGTATTGATAAGTGTTATATACTCTTTTTAAAATTTTTTTGAAGATTTTATTTATTTATTTGACATAAGTGAGCAGAGAGGCAGGCAGAGAGAGAGGAGGAAGCAGGCTCCCCGCTGAGCAGAGAGCCCGATGTGGGGCTCAACCACTGAGCCATCCAGGTGCCCCAAGTGTTATATATTCTTATTAGATTGATTCCCTTATCATTTTGTAATTGCCATGTTTTATGTTATAGTTTTAGTTTTAAAGTCTGTTTTGTCTAATGTAAGTGTTGCTACCCCAGTTTTCATTTCCATTTGCATGGAATATCTTTTTCCATCTCTTCACTTGCAGTCCGTATGTGTCCTTGGATCCAAAGTGAGTTTCTTGTAGGCAGCATACAGGCATTATCCATTCAGCCACCATATGCCTTTGGGTTGGAGCACTGAGTCCATTGACATTGAAAGTAATTATTGACAGATATGTACCTATTGCCGTTTTGTTGATTTTTGTTTGTTTTGGTAGTTATCCCCTGCTTCGTTCTTCTTCTCTTGTTCCCTTCCCTTGTGATCTGGTCACTTTCTTTAGTGTTTTTATTCCTTTCTCTTTATTTTTTGGATGCCTGTTATAGGCACTTGGTTTTGTGGTTATGATGAGGTTCACATATACTCATATGTATACGATAGTCTCTTTTATGTTGATGGTCGCTGAAGTTCAAATGCATTCTCCAAGCACTACATTTTTGTACACTCCCCTATGTTTTTGTTGTCCTGCTTTATAGCTCATTATTTTGTGTATCCTTTGACTAATTATGGTAGGTCTAGATGGTTTTACTACTTTGGTCTTTTACCCTTCCTACTAGCTGTGTAGGTGGTTGATCTACTCCGTTTACCATATGCTTACTTTTACCAGTGAGATAATTCATAATTATCATAATTATTCTATAATACTATTTCTAGTTCCTGGCCATTTCTTTCATAATTATAATTCATAATTATTTCTAGTCCTGGCCATTTCTTTTCAGTTTAAAGTGGCTTCAACATATCTTGTTAGGCCAATTTGGTGGTGATGAACTCCTGTAACATTTGCTGGTCTGGGAAATTGCTTATCTCTTCTTCAATTCTTTTTTTTTTTTTAAAGATTTTATTTATTTATTTGACAGAGAGAGATCACAAGTAGGCAGAGAGAGAGGAGGAGGCAGGCTCCCCGCTGAGCAGAGAGAGCCCGATGTGGGGCTCGATCCCAGGACACCCTGGGATCACGACCTGAGCCGAAGGCAGAGGCTTTAACCCACTGAGCCACCCAGGCGCCCCTCTTCTTCAATTCTGAGTGATGACCTTGCTGGTTCAGTATTACTAGTTGTAAGTTGTTTTTTTTTTTTTTCTTCCCCTTCTTCCTTTCAGCACTTGGAATATATTGTGGTGCTCCCTTATGGCTCATAAATTTTCTGCTGAATAATCAGCTAATCGTCTTATGGGGGTTTCCTTGTATGTACCTAATGTTTTTCTCTTGCTGCTTTGAAGATTATTTTAGATTATAATGTGTGTCATTGTGAGGCTCTTTGAGTCATCTTATTTGGGACTCTCTGTGGTTCCTGGACTTGGATGTCTGTTTTCTTTGCCAGGTTACGAATGTTTTCAGCTACTATTTCTTCCAATAAGTTTTCTGTCCCCTTCTCTCTGCTAATTCTAACCAGATACATTACAGATAATGCGAGCATTAGTTTGCTTGATGTTTTCCCAGAGCTCCTTAAACAATACTCCTTGTAAAAAAAAGTTCTCTTTGGGGGCACCTGGGTGGCTCAGTGGGTTAAATCCTCTGCCTTTGGCTCAGGTCATGATCTCAGGGTCCTGGGGTCAAGCCTCACATTGGGCTGGCTCTCTGCTCAGCTGGGAGCCTGCTTCCCCGTCTCTCTCTGCCTGCCTCTCTGCCTACTTGTGATCTCTCTCTCTGTGTCAAATAAATAAAATCTTAAAAAAAACCAAAGTTCTCTATCACTACCTTGTCCTCAAGATCATGGATCCATTCTTCTGCATCATCTAATGTGCTGTTTGTTCCCTCTATGAATTTCTCATGTCAGTGACAGTATTCTTCAGCTCTGGTTCTTTCTGACATTTTCCAGTTCTCACCGTGTTCATCTCTTCTTCTCTCAAGAGCAGTAAGCATCGTTATAACCATTACTTTGACCTCTTGATTTGGTGGATTGCTCATCTCCATTTCATGTAGTTCTTTTTTTCTGAGGTTGTGTCTTGTTCTTTCATTTGGAACATACCCTCTGTCTCCTCATTTCGCCTGTCTCTGCTTTTCTGTGTATTGGGCCGATCAGTTAGTCTCCCAGGCTTGAAGAAGTGGCTTTATGTAGGTGTCTTGTGGGGCCAATAGCACAGTTCTCCCCCCTTGACACTTGAGCCAGGTGTGTCCTCTGTTGTGGTTGTCCCATGATTGACGCAGACTCCCTGGTGTGTGGGCTTGTCCCCCAGTGCACTGCCTGTGAGGCCTGGACTTCACTGAGCAAGGTTGGTTGCCTGGGGTGGGGGAACATCAGTGCTGGCTGAGGCTGCCCACTGGCTGGGGAGGGCATTTGGGAGGGGCCCAGGGCTAGCTGAGGTTGTCTGCTGGCCATGGCTTGGTGGGAACCGCTAGGGAGTGGTGCCATCCAGGGCAAGCCAGTTGGGCAGGGCAAGTGGTGCTAGCACAGTAGATGGAGAGTGTCAGAACTGGGCCCAGCTAGATAGATGGGGAATGAACAAAACATGGTGCCCACCAGCTCTTCTGTCCCTGGTGACCATTCCAACAGGTCCCTCTGGCACATGCCCCAACATGAGCCCGCGTTGCTCCATGCGATGCATAACCCAGCTGCTTTTCAAACTGCTGCCTCTGCCCTGGAACTGGAAGTGAGATTAAGGAGATGCCCTTCGAGAGCAGTGTGCATCTCTGGCTCTCCGTGACATAGGCCCTGTTGGTTTTCAAAGCAGAATGGGAGCTCATCTTCCCTGTGCAGGTTCCCTGGGTTTGGGAGCCTGATGTGGGGCTCGGATCCCTTGTTCCTTAGAGAGGGTCTCTGCATTTGTAATGTCCCTCTTGCCAGCGGGCTGCTGTGCCAGGGGCATGTGTCCTGGCCAGACTGGGTCTCTGCCGGCCCCGCCCATCTTTATATCTATCTCTGTTCTACTGGTCTTCCCTTTGTTCGCAGAGACCAGTGTTCTCTGTGTACAGTTTTGGTGTGTCAGTAAGAGGAGGTGAGCTCAGGAACTTCCTAGTCTACCATCTTGATCCCACACTGCATATTTTAAAAAAATTTAAACAGCTTTATTGAGATGTAATCTACATGCCATCAAAACCTTCCCACTTATAGTGTCCAGTGGTTTTTAGTATATTGGCAGAGTTTGTGGCCTTCAACATTGTTCTTAAGTCTAGGCTCAAAGCAAGGCTATAGCTCGATTCCCTGGGAGACCAGACTATTGGAAAGGGAGAGGGTCAATTGTTTTTTAAAACTGGTATTTTCATGAAGTCATCTTTGCTCACTATGTAATTTTAGGAAGGATCTTCAAATATTTCTCTGTCTATATCTGTGAGGGAAAGAGAATGAAATACCAAAATCCTCTTCCATTTCTTAATTTCTTTTTTTCAAAGATTTTATTTATTTATTTGAGAGAGAGAGATTGAGATCAGGATCAGGGGGAGGGGTAGAGAGAGAAGCAGACTGAGCAGAGAGCCCGATGCTGGACTCAATCCCAGGACCCTGGGATCATGACCTGAGCGGAAGGCAGACGCTTTACCCACTGACCACCCAGGTGCCCCATTTATTCCTTTCGATACAAAAATTTGCAAATGAGCTACTCTCTGCTTAATGGTATAATTTTGTGACTTTACTATTTTTGAAGGGGAAAAGAAGTCTGCAGTCTGCATGACCCTCATTTGCATATGTGATCTTATCATAGGTGACAAGAATACATGCCTAAAAACACCCATTATCGAATATTGACTGGGGTGAATGTAACAGTGAGGAATTAAAAAAAAAAAAGTCTCAGGACTGTATGTGACCTTGGACCATTGCCTGACTGCATGGATATGCATCCTGTATTTTTAAATACCAGTCCCTTTGGGTCAGGAACAAGATCTGTTTCAGTGTTTGGATCTCACAGATCAATAAATGCTGGTTGAAAGAACAGATGTATTTTGGATAGCAAGCCTGCAGGAAAAAAACTGTGAGGGTAGGCAGAGCACACGAGAGGCTGATCGCGACTCTGTGTGTCGGGGGACTTTTAGCCTGAAAGCAAACGCTAACCTCTGACAAAATGGGAAATGTTTGCCCCCTCCGCAGACCTATCTGCAAGTAATCAAAGCCCTAGACAATGTGGGCATCCTAACAAAGGGAAGAAATTGCTGAGTACAATAACAATCAGGCCTTTATTGGTTTAGGACTATGCTGATACATAGACAGACAGATGTGTTCTTTTTAAGTATCTGGGTCCAATATATATTTTAAAAAAACCCAAGCCCCTATAAATGAATGAAATGAGCCACCAAATGAGAAAAATCAGAGTCCCAGAACAGCACAGTTCTAGGAATTACCTTGTTTATACTTCAGGGCGGCCAAAAGCACCATTCCAGCTGCTCTTCCCTATCTTTTCAGAGTCTTTGTTTCTTTTTCTTCCGTTGCACAAAGCTTGAAGTTACAATTTTCATTCACTCGAGTCAGCCAATGCATTTCTGGCCACTTGTAAGCAAGTGACAGTTGGCCTGATTCATAAAAGGGATTTAATTCACCTCTTGGCACCCAGTGTCCCGGCAGGAAATAGGTTGGAACCTTTTATTCTGTTTGACTCTGGGTCTCAGGAGCACAACCGGTTTTTTCATGTACTGGGGGTTTCTCCGTGCACACACAAGGCCCTGGAGTAATTTGCCAAGAGACACTTTCCGATGGGGATTTCATTGGCTTCTCTATGGAATGCCCTTTGTTTCTTCTTTTCTTTAAAGACGCACACACACAGAGTATCCGAATTCTTGCACGTGGGTTCTTGACTACGAACTGGCCGGTTTCCCTCAAACCTTTCCCCTGCCTGCCCCCCAAACCTTGCTCTCGGCTACCGGCATGGTTGGGAATGAGAAAACGAGACAAAGATGCCCAGGGAACTGGTCCTTGCCTGGGAGTCCTCTTCGGGACCCATTATTGGCAGCCCCGAGAGCGTCCCAGGTGAATTCCATACAGAGGATGAGAACAGGCAAAGCTGCCTTTATCACTGGCTGAGTTTATTGCAGGCCCCAGCAGACCTGTAGTACCAGAGGGCCTGGTGCCAACGGAACTCCTTCATCGGCACAGGGAAGACAGACGTGAGCTACTTTCTTTTTTTTTTTTTTGCCCTAGACCAGTGGTTCCAAAACTAGCTTTTCCTCAGAGAAACTTGAATGCCTTTTCAACTCTAAGTTCCCAGGCCCTACTCCCAGAATTAATAAATTACATTTCTGGAGTGGGGCCTAGGAATGTGTAAAGTAGCCTCAAGTGATTGTTCACACAGCTAATTATTTAGAAGCTTGTGTCCCCAGACTTCCTGTAGACCCAAGCTGGCTTTCAAAAGGGATGGGGCAGGGTAGGGAGAACCTTCTTTCCGAGGAAGGGGAGCTGCTGAGCCCCACAGAAGGTGTAACGGGTCTGCAGAAACAGAGGAGCGCGCAGAGGAACAGGAGAGCTGGCTTGGCCTCCTGACAAGAGGGGGCTGCCCGGTCTTTCCTGTGCTCCAGCCACAAAAAAGGAGAGACAGGAGGGGGAGTCCGGGGGAGAGACGTGTCCGGGCCTCGTCTCCAGCAGGAACAGCCTCTGGCCCTGGTTCACCTTCAAAGACCACGTCTCAAGGGCTCTGACGGTTAACTTTATACAGTGAAAGTACCTCTCTCTACTGAGCGCTTGGAGGGTTAAGGAGGCCCAAGTGTTTGTCCTGTGTTTTCTGGCACGTGGTAAGGGCACTGCGGGGCAACGCTAGTTCATGTCAGGTGATGTCCTAAATTGTATGGGGCAGAGGCAGCCTGAATGGGGAGGCCAAGGCGATGCAGGGAAGAAGGGTGGAAAGAAACAGCGAGGTTGGGTTGGGGAGACATGGCCTATAGGCTTTCCTTTTCCTAGACATTACTATTTCTTTCTCATCCCAGTTAGGATGCTAGGAAAAGTCTTTGAACCTCTTTGTCCATGAGAACTAAGAATTATATAAATAATTTCTTGCTACTAAGTGACCTGATTATGAACTCAACTATGCCCCTCACTAAACATAATTTAGGAAAACAACCAGACCTGGGACGTACGGCTTCATAATGTTCAAACAGGTGGTTGTGTGCAGGGGTGAGGCAATTAGCCATCACTCTGCAGAAACAAATAACACACTCAAAAAAAAACCACATTCTGGATGTTGCTTGTGATGGCTTCTCTATACACAGGAATTTGAACAGCAAAGTCACTTACATCATGACCCTCAGCGTCCATCAGGAAAGGTACAATTAAATATTTAGATACAATTTTCCTTTTCTCTGCACAAAGGTAACTTAGGGTTAAAGATAAAAATCATCTCAGTGAGGGGAAGATTCCATCTTTATCTTCTTTGTGATGCAAAACTGAACATTCCTGTGAAGCTTTGAACAGCCCCCCTGTTCTTGCTGGGGATTTTTTTCTAGACAGGAATTCTGTAAACCAATTATAGTGACTATTTTCAATGAAAATAAACAATTGTATTATTTATGGAGCTCACTTTTATGGCTACCTCAGATGAAATACGGGATCTCTCTGAATCCCAGAGTCTTCATCTGCAAAGGGGAAAAAAAAAAACAACAGTATCTTTTTGGGGCACCTGGGTGACTTAGTCAGTTAAATGTCTGCCTTTGGGTCAGGTCATGATCCTAGGATCCTGGGATGGAGGCTGGAATCGGGCTCCCTGTTCCCTAACTAGAGTCTTGGGAGGATTAAAAGGGGTAACATACATGAAGAGCTTGGCCCATCTCTGGCAACCATTAAACACGAAATCTATGGTTGCTTTCATAACATTTTATCACCACAAGGATACCTTTTCTGCTATTTTATGTGCTGTCTATTCTGTTTTTCCTCCTTAATCAGTTTTTTGTTTGCCAAATAGCAATAATTCATATAAAATTCTCCTAAATACATTTTAAAGATCTGCATGCATTAATGATCCACATATGTACACATACCTTCATGTACATATTTAGGGCATATTCATATACATGTATATAGTCACAGGTGGAGGGAAAAATACATGTTCAAGTCAATTGGACTTTTGCCCAGCCTATATTCTCCACTGGTCTGATGATTTCAAATTTGGAAAACCTGAAATAATGGCTTTTAAAATTTTTTTTCCTTCCTTCCCCTCCTCTCTTGCTTTTTGTAAAAGGATTTCACCAGAATGCCATTCAAATGGAAAAAATTGAGAAAGCCAATTATGCTTATGGTAGGTTTATCTAACTTGGATGATTTCCATAAATGTCAACAAAGCATTAGAGCAGGAAAAAATAACTCTATCTCTGTTAGATGCTAAATATATCCTCCATTTCACCACAACTTTTGGGGGTTTCTAATTTTCTCAGACACAAGCAAGAAAAATCAATTAATGAGTATTTTCTCTTCCTAACTTTTCCTTGAGAAATTACTGAGATCCCTAATCAACATTTATACAGTTACATGACCTTGGAAGTAGTGGACTTTTAGCTTATTCAAGAACTTAACAAATTTCAAAGATAAAGAAGCAGAACACTTTATTATAAAACTTATAAAATAATTAAATATTACACATATATTTTGACTTTTCTCTATAACCCATCGTTTTATTCAACATTTTTCCTCAGAACATCACTTCCTCAGAGAAGCAAGTGAGAACACATAGGCTATTAATAAATTAATTTTTCCATAAAATAATAAAATGATCATTATATAAAGAAACAAATAACTTGCAGTTTTTCAGAGGGCAAGGGGGCAGGTGATGTGGAACTGTGTGTTTCTGATGATAGAATGGCCACTACTCTAGGCCAAGCCAAGTGGATTGAGAGACTGTTCTAATCATTATTTCTCTGAGATTCAGGAACGCATGATTTTAATTAGAATGGGAACAAAGGATGCTCTAAATTTAACAAACCACTGTCTAGTTGGTTGTGCTGAGCTGGCAAGTCCCTGCTTGAATCATGACTTTATAAAGCAGTAAAATTGGGTTACATTCATCAAAGAAATTGAGGCATAGAGTAGAATTATAAAAATATGCCCATTATAACCACATCTCAAAAAATTACAGAAGGACTCAGTCTTTTAAGTTACTTTGGTTTTGGCAAAACAGTGTGGTATTTTCCAATTGAGAACAATTTTGAGCTCATTAGTGCCTATCAACAGCTGGCTTCTGATGACTGAAAATACCATCTGAAAGATTACAAAATATTGTCATTCATCGAAGGATTTTGGCTTATTATGATTTATTAATATTAACTTAGCAAGAAGACAGATGGGTTTCTCTGTTGCCACTCTCTTTTTCTTGTTAACTAAAATCTTAGGGAAAATTTAAACATGACCATCGGTGAGAAAGAACCCCAAGGGGTCTTTAATTTTCCAAGCAGCTCTGATAATACGTAGGGAGCCTTATAATGGTCTGCTCTCCTTCAAAACACTACTGTTTTGCTATTTAGCTCCTCCTAGAGTCTTACCGGAAATGAACGTCTCGCCAATTCTGATTCCCAAAGAGCAGACTAGGGGCTCCCGTGGACTTGTTCAGCTAGCACCGGAAGTTACGAGGTGGACGTACTGTGTAGGACGTCAGCATATGCCTTTTATGTGAGTTTGTGGGCTTTTTCTTTCAGAGGCTGAACTTCACTTAGATGGGGATCTTAAATAATCCATGTTGCCCTGTTTCCAGAATATTCCTTGGCATACATTTCAAGTGTGACTTTTAGTCTTGGGGACTCTCTAAGCAGAATATAGTCTAAACGAAATAATAAAAACAACACACGCACACTGGTAAAACTAACATGAGGCTTGCTAGTCCAGCAGCAAGCACAGTTATGAGCACCTTTTTGCTTCCCGTGGAACTCCTCCTTGGGGCTGGCCACAGTGTCCGTCACACCGTGAGCTCCGAGCACCAGTGAGGCAAGGGGTTCCGTTCATATTTATTTGATTGCTCCAAGGCTCCATCTCGGACCCGAAGTCTGACAGCACCTTTTCAACCAAGATGTCTTTGCCAGGGAACCCTCTGAAGTTCAAAGAGGGACCCTCCCCACGGTGACCGGATTCTCACTTTGTCAAAATTAAAACGTGACGTCTCTCAGTGTGATGCATCACTTCTTTCGTTGTCACAGTGCAAATCGAAGTTATTTTGTCTTTTCTTCTGGAAGTCCAGTTTGCCCTTGCTTCCCATTTTCAAGTGCTTTGGAGTACCATGTGCTTTGGGGAAGTGGATAGGGAGCCTGTCCTCGAGAGCCCATTCCACTGACGGCCATAGCCACGCATGGGTGGTCTGCAGTGTTCAGCTTTCAGCGGGGGATAATGGTGGCTGGTCTCTCCAGAGGCCAGAGGAAAGAGCCTCGCCCTCGAGTGTTGGGGGGGGGTGGGGTGGGTCGTGGAGATCAGCTCTTCCTCGTGCATGATTTGCAGCACTGTTGACCATAAAATTTGTGGTTGCAGACGCCATGTTGAGGAACTAGGGGACACCAGCTGAAGAAATCGACGCACGATGGATCCTCTGCAGTGAGAGAAAAAAATCGTTCATCCCTGAGGAGGAAGCTTAGCCTTTTTCTCAAGGTGAGAGCCTGTGGGTCAAAGACCTCGGTCGTACCTGCCTCTGGGTGGTCCTGCTCCTGTACTGGGACTTTGCTGGGAGGGTGGGGGAGCAGGATTAAGACTTCAAAAGGGACTAGGGCCCTCAGCGAAATGTCAACAGGAGGGGGGAAAGTGGATGTTAAAAGAAGTGTCATATCCAGCCCAAGATTCCTGTCGGATCCTCCCCAGCTGCCTGGGAGCCACCATGTTGTATCCTTAGCCCAGCCTGGGAGGAATGCCCTGGGGATCTTGTTAAACCACTGCTTCTGATTCCGAGGGTCTGCGGTGAGCTGGGAGCACCTGTTGCTGCTGTTGCCTGGTCCATGGACCTTATTTGGGGGAACAGGGAGTCAGCACAGGGAGACTGGAGGCCCAGCTGCAGTGCTCTACGTTGATTTCAATAAATCTCCTAGCCCACCTGCAATGGAGTGAATTTAAGTCAACACCAGGCCTGACTTATTTTGTTGACAGATGGGATTACGGGCTGGAAGCAGAACAAGGTGCATCGGGGATTCTCACGCAGAAGGACCTCACTAGGTACAGAAGGCATGCGAAGCTGTATGTAAGATTCTCTTTATGTAAACCTCAGTGCCCATTTTGGGAGTCAAGGTCTTAGCTGTTTTACCGGATTCTCAAGGAATTCTGACTTGAGAAGTGTTTATGGTCTACCCTACACGTAAATAAGTTCTCTCAGTCATGGTTGCAAGGGTTTTCCTCTTCCTCTCTGCAAGGCTCAAAAGGCACTTTACCTTCCCTTTGCCCAACGCCCCCTGCTGCCCGCAGGCACTTACCCAGCTCCCTTTTAAAATTATCCTGAAGTAGCTTTGCTCTGTGCCCTATGTCCCTGGACATGGCAGGCCAGGCTCCCAGCTCCTCCTCTTTTTTTTCCTGCTGTTCCCGACTTGAATCCTGCCTCTCTGTGATTCAGAACTACCTACAGTTCCTTCCCCCTGCCTTCGTTCTTCTGCCTAAAATACAGCCTCCCCGCCCATCTCATGGTAGCCCCACTGATCCTTTGAACCGACAAGTCCGTTCATGTCATGTCTCAGCCCCAAACTCTGCCTTTGGCCCCTCCATCCACCCACAGTGAAAGGTTTAGTCCTCACCATGGCTGACAAGGTCCTAGGATCTGGTTCCCCTACTCCTGCTTGACCTCGTCTTCCTCTTCTCGTCCCCTCCCCCACATGGGCCACCTGGGGGATGCCCTAACGTGCCAGGCACACCGTGGCTTTCCCCAGACATCTACTTCTCCAGACCCCTTCTATTCCTTTATGTCTCTGCTCAAAGGTCACTGACAGGCAATAGGGCCTTCTGGGACTCCCCCAGATAAGCAGAGTGCTCTGCGGCCTCCCAGAAAACACTCCCTACTCCCCACCTTGCTTTATTTTCCTACCTTGGGGCTATCAGCGCTCATCCTATTCTGTGCTGCCTGTCTAGTTCCTCTCTAGAACGTAAGATCCTTGAGAGCAGAGGTTTCGCCTACTCTTTTCATTACTTCATTCCCAATGCGTAGTGCCTGTTCACAAAGTAGCTGCTCAGGCAATATTTGTTGAAAAAACACATCAGTTTCCCTGTAACCACCATGGCTAGAACAACCAATGTGCAATCTACAGCGTCACAACTTGGGTAGGAAGGTGAACTAAGAGCATTTTTCTTTTCTTTTCAGTAACTCCTGGATATAGAGCCTAAAGAATTTTCTGCCAGGTTGGTAAAGATAGGAGAGAGAAAAGAAGAATCAAGAATGATGATAGGCATCTAGGCATCTAGAAGAAGGTGTACTGAGGTGGACCATCACGGGACAGGGGTACGATCCCTTACCTTAGAGATACAAGTCAGATGTGAGACGAACACTCGTCTATCCTCTGTTGGCCCATGTATCTCTGTTTTCATCTTCAGTTGTGTCTAATACAAACTGGGACAGTGTCTTCTATCCCAACCACCGAGCACACGGCCTCATCAGTCAGAATGTACACCTGAATCCGTTTCTACTTAAAGTGCAGAGATTATCCTATTGATGTAGTGGAAATTCCACATCAGGATAAAAACAGACCGCTAAAAGCATGATCCTAACTGCAGTATTGTAGCAACGCTACTCCTTTGGAGGTAAGAACGGGATTTCGGCTGGCTGCTGCGGCTTGTGCTTTGAGCTCATTTGAAGTCCGGAAGCAGAAGGGAGGTTTATCGCTGAGCCATCGAGATGAGCACCGTGTTTGATTATGGCTACTCTAATGATTACCGATAGCTGGTTATTTGAGCTTCTGTTGCCACATATTTCATGTATGCTGTTGAGGATGACCTTGGTGTCCTGTTCTTTGCCTCACATCCCGAATGCAGACCATTCACAAGTATTATACATAAGCTCAGTCTTCAGGATAGACCAGCACCCAGCCTTCCCAGTACAGCCACTGCCCTCATGGAAAAATCCTCCTTCTGCTCTGGGCCCCTGCGCTCTTCTCTGTGTAACTGCCGGGGACCTTCCCACAAGTCCGATCCCACAGCGCCTCTGCTCCAAGTTCTCCATCAGCTTCCAACTCATTCAGAGGTAGGTCCTTACAAAGACTGACAAGGCCCCTAGGACCAGCTTCCGCTCATCACCTAACCCCCGTCCACTTTAGACATCTGGCTCCATGTGTCTTACTGTTCCTTGATCAGATTCACACCTTCCCACCTCAGGGCCTTTGGATGTGCTGGTCCCCCTGCCAGGAACACCGTCCTTCTAGATACATGCATAGTTCACCTTCCTGTAGTTCCGTATCTGTATCAAATCATCCTTGCCTGACTAGTCTCTCTAAACCTACCCTGCTTCGGTTTTATTTTCTATTTTATTATCTGCCATTGTATATTTATTGGTTGGCCTGTTGTTCGTTTCCAGATAGGAGGTGGAAACTCTGGCCATTTTGTCCACTGCTCTATCGACAGCCAAGCATCAGAACCGTTCCTGGCTCACAGTGATTCCTAAATAAATACGGAAACATTGAATCATCTTAACTCTCAATGATCTTTTCAGGTAAGCATTATTTCTTCATTTTATAAAGAGTTCAAAAGCCTGCCTGTGGCCACAAACTAGTCAGGGGCAGCGTGTGGACACAAATCCTTTTTGTGACGTCAGAGTCCTTGTTCCTCCCGCTGTACGATGCCACCCATCTTGGCCCCTCTCCATGTGAAGAGGTGAGAGTCCAAGAGGAATAAATTTACTCCTATTGGGTGCTGCTCATCGCCAACTGAATCCCACTAGGCTGCAGCCCAGGCCTCATCCCAACTGTGTCAACAATCACAATACAGCGATGAGTGATGTTACCGCCCGAGGCTTCCTTCTTTGCTGAATAAGGTTTACATATAAAATAGGCACAATGCCAGCTCATAGGATGGTTTCCTGAAGTACAGATCCAGTGAAGACCCAGGCAGAGCATCCCACAGTGAGGACAGCACCGAGTGAGTGCCCTAGACTGGCTACCAGTGTGGGGGGCGGGGGTCCGAGCAGTGGCACACACACTTGGCTGTCCTGCAAGTCACGATGGTGCCCGTCTGGGCAGAACTGTCTTCTCTAAACTCTTGGAGGGGAAGGCGGTGCCTCAAAAGCATGGTGCATCATGGGAGTCTCAGAGAAGATTCCAAGAACTGAAGCTTCTTCCCTTTGGCACCATGGGTTTGCTTACTGTCCACTATGTTTGTCGAAAACTAAGTGTTAGAAAACACACTCCAGTTCCACCTGTGGTCACCCTGCCCATGATCTGAGGAGGACGACTAACCCAACAGTAGTTTGGGCATGGCACTCTCCCCGGATGTGGGATGGGATTCGAAAAGCGGGAGTAGACCTTGTGCTGCACGAAAACCACAGGCCACATTTTGGCCAAGAAGAAACACTCAGGCTTATGCCTTTCATATCTGCCTTCTTCCCGTACTCCTCTTTACAAAAGAGACCGCATTCAGTCACGGAGAGGGTCCTTCTTCTCAGAACCCCTTCTCATACTGCCATCTTTCACTGCCCCCATCCCTGCAACCCACGGAGAACTGGCCTCCACTGTGACACTGGTAACACCCCGCCACACACGTGTTGTCCTGTCTTCCTCCTCCTCAGAGACACTGACTCCTTGTACCTTAAGAACAGGATGTTATCTTGTTCTTTTGTCCCTAGAAGAATGCTAGGGAAATGCAGCAGGTGCTTAGTGACCCGGCTTGGAAGGCAGAAGAGAGCCTCACGGTACTGGACACAACATCTCCCACCTGACACGTACTGAGCAGCGATGGTGTGCCCAGTGGGTGCTGGATGAACAGAATGGTAACACCAAGGGCCTCCCCTCCACCCAGGATCCAGCCTGTCTGGTTCTCCCCACCTTGCACCCCTGCCCAGGAGCTGAGCCACGTTCATGATCAGCCATTCCCTACAGCCTGTCCCCGAGGACCTAGGGGTCTCGTACTTCTGACTCCGGGCATGTGTCTGGGGCCAGCTGACTGAGGGAGGAAAGGAGAAGTCACCAAGGGGGAAAAAAGGGGGAGACGGTTTGCAAGTACATGACCACTTGCTCAAAATGGGTGTCTCTTCCCCCATAAGCTTTCTGCTGAAAGAGGCTGCAGCTTTGGGGAATTCCAAAACTGCCTTGGAAGGGATGGGGCTCGGAGCAGCTGGCGTGTTACTAGTTCTCTTGTCTCCTGCAAGCCTCAGACAAGGAAGGAGAGAGGGCAGAGGAGGGAAAATAGATGCCCAGAGTCTGGAGCCAAGACTTGAAGATGAAGCTAAACAAGGACAACAACTTAGAAATGCAAAGTGATAGGGACAGGGGAGAGCCAAGCAGTCGGAGTCCCGAATCTGACTCCCCACAAATGAGAGACCGCAGGGTAAGAAATTAAACAGTCCTGGAAAAGCCGGGATGGGATGAAAAGAAAATGCAGCAGGTACCCGGCAGAACCTAATTCTTTAGCACAAGGAAATCGGATGGGCGGAGGAGACCTTTCCTGGTATGTTAGGTGCCTTTGAAAAGTAAGTTGAGCCAGTGAAACCCAGTCTAGTTCACTCATATATTCCAATGTCCCATTTGGCCTCCAGCACACGCCGCACTGCGTGCGAATGGGCTGTAACCAAGGAAACACGCAAGGTATGGTCTGAGGATGCCGCACGTTCCCTGACGGACTGTAACTTACCTGTCGCCTCCACTCACACGTGAGTTCAAGGACGATCCCCATTCACACCTGGGTTCCCACCAACGACCCTAATCTTGGGCTCATGGAACTTTTTCATTTTCTTAGTTAACTAAAACCATGTTAAAAAACTGACTTGCACGATTACTAGTTCCCCCTTTTAAAGTAAGAAGTAATGGCTCACAAGCCTTATCGCAGAATTAAAAGTTCCCTGCATAGGTGTGCAAACAAGATCATTTTGAGCAGGAACGCCCCAGATTTGTACCTTGTACCCCCTGTCGGGGGCCGCCGTTCACACAGACAGGGTGTGAATAGCACCCCCTAGTGGTGCTGCAAGGAATAAACCACCCCCACACAGGAGGGGCTTTGGACAAGTTCTCCGAGGACTAGTCCCATGGACTGGGGTGGGGGGCCGGTTACCTCTCTTGTCAGGAGCTGGACAGAAGTTGGTATTACAGGCTTGCAGCACTGGAGGCTTCTGGTGGAGCAGACAGCTGGAGGCAGGCCGGCCCTGCTGCACACAGTGGACCGAGCGTGTCTGCACCCCCCCTCCGCAGGTCACCGTGCACTGCAGAGGGCAAGAGAAAGGAGTCAGCAACACTCAGAGGGGGGGTGCTTGGGGCGGTCAGAGATGTCCAACAGAAGGCATCTCCACGCTCCATGCCACGACCCGGGTGCCCTGTTGATGAAGCCAGGACTGGCCAGAGCCCGGCATGTGTGCTCAGGTCCACAGTCAAACACGCGGCAGACGTGGTCTGATTAGAAGGGGGTCCTCGGCAAACGTTCTCTCTCTCGCCCCAGAGAGTGTGTCTCCAGTTAAGTGACTGTAAAGAAGAGGGCTTCCAGGAATACAGAAGCTGCCATAAGGATGCAGAACAGACCATCCCAGTATTTAAATTATTCCAGATAATCTCTGCAGATGCAGGAGCCCGGGTGTGTGTGTGTGTGTGTGTGTGCGCGCAGGGGATGGTTCAGAATTATAACAGAGAAGAAATAATACGTTATCCGAGGCAGCTTTGGAATCCTGCCCTCAGTGCCTGGCCAAATTCTGAGTTGGCACGGTGGCTGTGGTGCTTCCTAGAAATCAATGATTTTGATGTTCCATTAAAAAAAAGGGGGGGGGTTCCTGGGTGGCTCAGTGGGTTAAGCCTGAGCCTTTGGCTTAGATCATGATCTCAGGGTCCTGGAATCGAGCCCCGCATCGGGCTCTCTGCTCAGCAGGAAGCCTACTTCCCCCCCTCTCTCTGCCTCATTGTGACCTCTCTAATAAATAAATAAAATCTTAAAAAAAATAGATGACTGGGGCGCCCAGGTGGCTCAGCTGTTAAGTCTCTGCCTTGGGCTCAGATCATGATCCGGGGTCCTGGGATCGGGCCCCGCATCGGGCTCCCTGCTCGGCGGGAAGCCTGCTTCTCCCTCTCCCACTCCCCCTGCTTGTGTTCCCTCTCTCACTGTGTCTCTATCAAGTAAATAAAATCTTTAAAAAAAAAAAATAGATGACTAACAAGGACTATCACCTTTTTTTCCCCCCAGACATACAAAGATATTTTGTACAGAAGAAAAAAACCCCTATATGTGGATTATCTTTTGTTCTGCTTTTAAAAATGTGCTACGTTGTTCTTAGTGCAGATGGGTAAAGCATCATTACAGGGACTGGTATCTGGGAGGGGGAAATAGGCTGGGATGGAAAACATACGAGGTTCGGTTTTGGAGTCTACCTGATCAGGGATACAGTCGCACGGGTTTCCTTTGCTTTTCGTCATGGTTTAGTTCTCAGATCCTCTCCCAATACACACATACACGTTTTATAGACATTTATATGTGTGTATGTACGTGTACTTACAAATATGTTTGCACACAAAAATGAACTATTGGGGCTTCATCAAGATCACAAGATTTTGGCTGGTGCAACCACTCTGGAAAACAGCATGGAGGTTCCTCAAAAAATTGAAAGTAGAGCTACCTTATGACCCAGCAATTGCACTACTGGGTATTTACCCTAAAGATACAAACGTAGTGATCCGAAGGGGCACGTGTACCCGAATGTTTATAGCAGCAATGTCCACAATAGCCAAGTTATGGAAAGAACCTAGATGTCCATCAACAGATGAATGGATAAAGAAGAGGTGGTATATATATACAATGGAATACTATGCAGCCATCAAAAGAAATGAAATCTTACCATTTGCGACGACATGGATGGAACTAGAACGTATTATGCTTAGCGAAATAAGTCAACTGGAGAAAGACAACTACCACATGATCTCCCTGATATGAGGAAGTGGAGATGCAATGGGGGTGGGGGTTAAGGTGGTAGGAAAAGAAAAAATGAAACAAGATGGGATCGGGAGGGAGA
>ML108715.1:11189-35509 GCA_003697995.1 Taxidea taxus jeffersonii | reverse complement strand
GGGCTCCCAGGATGATGGGATCATGACCCGAGCTGAAGGTAGAGGCTTTAACTGAGCTGAGCCACCCAGGTGCCCCAACTAGTTTTTAGTTCTGACTCCACCGTTTAAAGAGCTGCTTCCACATCTAACTCACTTGCAGAAAGCTGAGTTTGTTTTTTTTTTAAATATTTTATTTATTCATTTGACAGAGAGAGAGATCACAAGTAGGCAGAGAGGCAGGCAGAGAGGCAGGCAGAGACAGAGAGAGGGGGGAAGCAGGCTCCCTGCTGAGCAGAGATTCCGAGGTGGGGCTCGGTCCTAGGACCTTGGGATCATGACCCGAGCCGAAGGCAGAGACCTTAAACCACTGAGCCACCCAGGTGCCCCGAAAGCTGAGTTTTAAACTTGATCTTTGTAAGTCTGAATTTGAAACCAGACCATATTGCTTGTTTGCAGAAATGTCTAGTTCCATATTTATTAAAGTATTTTGGTTGCATGTGACAAGAAGCAAATCTTTCTGGCTTCTCAAGGAAAAGAATATCCTGATAGGACTGTGTCTGTCATAGAATCTGAGAAGTAAATGAGTTCCAGGTACAAGCATCGCCATTAATGAGACTCACTCCAAACAACACAGTCTCTGCATCTGCTACCTCCAAAGGTGACATTCTTGGGAAAGGACTTGGAATTACTCTAGAGCTTACTCTGGACTACCAATTCTGTCCAGGTGATGGGAACACATTGTCCATCCCAAGGGAGGTGGTGATTTTCATCTACTCAATTTTAACACCCTGTTTTAATATCTGATGCAAAATTCGGTGTTCATTTCTTATTTGCACAATAAGTCCTTGTGTATACCAGAAAAGTGGCATAAAAATGACAAAGGATTCTAATTAAATGCTAGAGAAATGGCCACCAAAGATTTTCCTTCTCTAAGGTCAGTATACTTCAGAAGTAAACAAATATATAGATGATGTATTTCACCTGTTTACTGCTGGTTTTCTCGTAGATAAACATCGCCTGTATAATAGTAAAAAAAGATTTTTCTTCTCTTTAAGCCTCCAAAAAATCAGAAAAAAAGCATGAATTTCATGAAATTAGTTATTATGAAAGTCTTCAGTACTGTAATTTAAAAGAAATTAACCTGTTGGATATTTTTGAAAATGAGTTAGATGATATTTGCCAAGAGAAGTTGTGGCATTAAAATTTTATTTAAGGATATTGAAAAATATTTCATCTTGTCCTTGGCAATTCAGGTCTTTGGACATAATCACAAGGCTTAAAGAAAACAATGAAATAGCTAGAAATACTTAGATGGGAGAATTTGATTAGAAAAAATCCAACCTAGAAGTTGTTGCAGAAAACATTCTGCATCTTACCTTTGGAAAAGGGGTCTAGCATTGTGCTTAAGAGCACATGCTTTTTGGAGCAAAGTTAAATGGTTCAAATCCTGGTTCTGCTTCCTGTTAGCTGTGTGACCCAGATAAATTATGTAATTAGAGATTATTACCTGTCTCACAGTTAGTGTGTAGGTAAATAGAGATGATGATAATAGTATGTCCTTTATAGAGCTATTGTGAGGATTAAATAATACCTTAAATAAGGAATATATACATTATTTATATTTATATATTAAATAATAGAAATATTAATGTCTGGAATTGGTGATAGTCATACATTTGACCTATTTCATTTTCCTTCATTTACCAAAAAGATAACAAAGATACAGTTTATCTAAACTGTTCGGCATTCTATATTTTTGTGTTGGATTTTAAAAATTGTTTTCATGGAAATTCAGTTTTATTTAGAGCTCATAACTTGGTTCAAAACTTGACAATTTTATATAACATGATTCGCAATATTAAGATATAAAGTGATTTTGTAGATATTCCAGTTCAGCACTGATTAAACAGGAGTTCTTTGTCAGTGGCTCTTCAGTTTTGAGTGTGGCTCTTGGGTTAACAATTATAAGAAAATGATACTGACATTATGACTAAGGCACATCATGTAATTTGCAAGACCTAAACTACTAAGAGTATATTTCAGCCTAGATTTTGGAGAATTACATTAAAAAATAACCATAATAAGAGTTGTATGCTATTTTCTATTAGTCTTTTCTTGTGATAGAGAGCTAAGTTTCAAATCTGCAAATAACTTCAGCATTGGGGATAAAATCTTCTAAGTTGAATTTAGAATAAATTCTATATTTATTTAAAAACTATTATATCTTTAAAAATTAAAATTTCAAGACATTTAAATCACATTTTCAAAACTGAAAAATTTTTCTAAATTTTCATTTTGAAGGCTTTTTTGAAATCTTAAACTTTCTTATAAATAAATATACTCTTTCAGTCCTATTAGTATGAATTATTGAAATAGTGACATGACATTATAAGAAGTACATCCTAGTTACTTTCCAAAGACATCAGTCAATTCTGGTGCCAAATTTATTTAGGTGGTTTATTCTAAAATTTGTTATGGGTTGAAAATAAAGAAGTTATTGGAATATTTGTGCCAAAATTATTGCATTTTATGTGACTTTGACAAGTACAACTGAGCTTTTGAAACTAGAAAAAATGTGTCAAATGAAGGACTTCATATTTTTTCAAGCAGTCCAATAAATGTGTGTTAATTAGTGACTTGAAAACCCTCCTTCACTTATCTCCTATACATCTGAATAAAAATATAGCCAGAATGAAAAAAAATGAGCAAGATTCAATATTTTTAATTATTTGAGAATTGTAAAGAAATTCTCCTGAATAATTTCAAGAGAAGTAGCGAGGAGAAGAGGACATGTATGAATCCTAGAGTCAAGTAAAACTGGATAAGGTAGAGGAAAATCAATTCTACCAATTCATGATGAAGAGAATTGGAACCAAAATCTTAATACCTTTTATACAAACTCTTGGAAAGTGTCCCTCCATAAATTGCCTACCATCTGTCCAATGGAAGGTATGTTGAAAATTTAGGTTGATAAATATAAATTAATTTCTACATGGCTTGAAAGGGTTAGCAATATTTTGCAAGTATTGTGTAGCTAGATATACAGCACATATTACCATGAAAACATTATAAGCCACCAGACAAGTTGAGAGAAAACTATGAAAAATTAGATTGTTTTAAAATAAAAGAGTAATAGCAAGTAATAATGAACACATTCCTTATTTGACAGAAATGGAACATTTGTCAATACATCTCTGTAAAATGTATATTTTCCTCTAAGTTTCACTAATATCTGCAGAGGAGCCAATGACATTTCACACTTTTAAAATTTTCATTAACTTTGTCATTTTTGATCTGATATTCCAGAAGCATTCAAACATTCATACAAATGGTGTAGTAGAGACAACTTTGGAGGTGTTTACCAAGTTCAATGCCTCTTCCACAATCCACACATACATACATGGACTCCTGCAATCATGTTTGTTCCATGAGACTGTGATTCTAGCCATAGCTGATTGGAATAGGAATCCCATTGGTTCTGAGCCATTCTAGACACATCCTCTCCATAGAGTTTGAGACTAGGATAAAGAGAACTAGACTCTACCAGACCTTTGAACAGAGCGCACATAAACCCTAGAGCTATGAGGTAACATCCTATATCCTACACTTAGAGAAGCAGAGGACTAAGTCTATAGAGAAACATGGGTGAAGCACAAGTATGAAGAGAAGCAAAATTCAGAGACTAAGACAAGGCTTGCCATCACTCCTCATAGTGTTTCTGTTACATTTCCTGTCCTTTCTCAGGCTCAGCCACACTCCCTGCATTTGGGATCTGTAAGAAACACTGCATTCTTAAAATAATTTTCTTCTCTTATTGCATGGTCTTGTTAGTAGACTACTGTCCATATTAGGAAACACAGCATTTTTTTTCACTCAACAAGTATTTCCTGAATGCTGCCTATGTCCAGAGTCCTGTGTTTTGTGCAAAGTATGAACAAAGGAACAAGGTAGACATGACATGGAGCTCATCATCTGAAAGACAGAAATGAATGATGATGGTTCAGTAGAGGATGTATGGCACTTTCTGTGGACATAAAGAAACACCTGAGCTGCTCTGAAGATACTGGGGAAGCATTCCATGAGAAAGTGATATTTAGGCTGAAGCAGATAGGTGAAAATATGGAAGGAACAGGTTTCACTTGTGTGTGAATTAGAAACCAGCCAACCTTGCTTCCCAATGGTAAATACCAACTACGGCTGAAAAGGAAGCATATTAAACTGTTTTCCGTTATTCAGAAATTTTCACAGGTGATTTGCACAGTTTGAAGAACAAAGAAAGAAAACCAAATGTGAAAATATCATTTACAATAAAAGAGAAGAACATTTGACATATTTCCCACCACGTCTCTGAGCGGTTCATGATTCTAAGCATCCAAGAATTTCTTCCAAATTCGGAGGTTAAAGTAACATGTAAGGTGTTTAAGGCAACTTAGTAAAAACAAATTGACCTCAGCAGAGTTATTATCTCCCTATACTGGATGAAAGGAAATTAGAGAAAACTGATGCTTGCCACATGGGATATAGAGTAATAATTGGGTTTTGTCTTTAAGGGTCCTGGCTTCAACTTGATTAATCAGCTAATCAAATGTCTTTGTTTAATTTTAGTTTCATTATCAATTCAAAGAAAAACCTTTCAGAAGACACCATCTGTGTAAACACAGCAGTTATAGGTAAGGGGAGACAGCTTCCTCTCTGTGCAGGGGTCTTTGCTTAATTTTTTCCTTTTAATTATGGCTCAGCTAAAGGACATATACACATAATGCTTTAACAAAAAAAGACATTTAAAATGTTAGATAAGTCTTATAATTAGCTAGGTAAATGTAGACAGAGAAAATGTCAGGCACGAATAGCTGTATGAAGGTCCCAAAGCAGGAAGGAATGTAAAAAGTTGTTATATTTGGACACAGGAATATGAGGGGGAGGGTGGGAAGAGAAATTGGAGAGATAAGCAGAGGCCAGATTATGCAGGGTTTTGAGGCCATAATAAGACTTTGGAAATTTATCATAAAAGCCATCAAAAATTTTAAGGCAGAGAAATGATACATTCAGATGTGCATTTTAAGACAACAGCTTAGATAGAGCAGATAGAAAAGTTTTTGTTAGAATGTGATTACATTAGTGTGTATGGCTTGGACTCAGTCGTGGTGGTTAAAATAGAGAAAGGGGGAATGGATTTGAAAGAGATTTAAGAGGTAGAATTTATTGGCTTGGTGACTACTGTGTCCCAAGGAAAGAGGAAAATTCAAAACAATGGTGGTATTGGTCAGTTGTACCATCTGCTTTGATTGGAAATGATGGAGAGGGACTAGGTTTAGGTCAAGTTCATTTTTGTTCATATTGAGCTTGAAGCTCTTGTGAGACATCTGAAAGGAGAGACCAAGTAGGCAGGTCTGGAACTCCAGAAACATATCTATGTACAATCTTTAAATATGAAGCTTATTGGTAAATAGGTGATATTGAAGCAATGGATGTATTAGAGATTCTTAAGATTGCACAAAGTCAGAAGAGAGGAGGCTTGAAATAGAGTCCCAATTTGCTCCAAATTTTAAGGGTCCACTATAGAAGGATATTAATAAAGGATCCCTAAAAGAAATAAAGAATGGGAAAGGAGCCAGTGGGAGAAACCTGTTGTATGTCCAAAAATACTTTGTGAAACAAATTTTCAAATAATCCCTGAAAACTTCTGAGGAATCCCAAATTTCTCTTCCAACTATAAGGAAATGCATTGATTGTGACAAATCAGCCACCAGTCATCCATACAGCTAACTTTGTGGAAGGTTTGTGCAAGAATACAGCTCTGCTTTCTCTCAGTAGAGAGCTCTTTCTTCTCTACAATAATGTGAGAGCCACTCAGTGGTTCTACTCAAAATTCTGTCAGAGTCCTTGAAAGGGACTAATACTTTGGAAGAGTGGCAATGCTAAACGCCAATTGGCAGAGAAGGTAGGTTGCAGACTTTCCAATTTATGTTTGAGGTGTGGAAGTGGTCCAAGAGGCTCTTCAATCTTCCCATGGTTGTCCAATGGGAGTGGAAGATTAAATTATTTCAGGAGCAGAGTTCAGGAAACTAGATACCTGGCCGCTAGAGGGCTCCAACCACACAGGTGATGTAGAATTCCCAGGCCTTACAAGAGTGTGCTCAAAGGCTATCTGTGAAACTAATGTATTTTTGTACACTTCCCTCACACAATAGAGTTAGTGTTAGAATCACCGACTGAGAAAAAAATGGATGAAGTGATTATATTCCCCTCTGCTTGGAGGTGTTTTCCCAACTGCATATAATTTATACAGGTTGGCAACCTACAAAATTCTTTGTTAGCAAATTATAGTGTACAATTACTTCTTAACTCTGTTTGTCTTTGTTTCTTTACTCTCCGGTTCCTGTGAACAATTTCATTTTTCCTTCTTCACGAAGTTTGCAAAGAGAAAAAAAAATGAAACTAAAGCAGAATATGGGAAATTCTGTTCTTTTCTGGCCCTGTCCTACTGGTCTACTACAAACACTTTCCCAAATGCCTCTTAATAAATATAACCTTAATGTAAGGTTATTTTCAGAGTCCCAAATCAGGACTCAGGCTTTAATCATGGTACACAACTTTTTGAAGTAAGATATGTTGTCACTATGCATCACCCCCCAAATTCCTCAAGGATAGGCTAACCAGTTCAGAACAAACTAGATGTAGAACTCATCTATTGTAGGCTTTTGCATAATTTTTTGAATGGCCTTGGGGCAAACTCAGGTGTGGAACTGGAGGAATTGCAAGAGGCAGCCCTTTCCACCCCATCTCTGGCTGTACCTACCAGGCTGACATCGTGGGAGTCCTGGGCATGAAGAGTTTGATTCTGGCTGCATATTATTCTTTGCTTTAAGAAAGCTGGGTTCTTGAGGAATGGAGTAAGATAAGAGTTTTTTCTTCCTTTTCAAAATGAGTTGGTTCTACTTGGGAGGTAGAGTGTTTAAAATTCTCCAGGAGCCCTCTAGAGGGTGTATTCAATATCAACTCATAGTTTTGCTGACCCTTTTATCTTCAAGGAGTTGCAGGGGAGAGCAAGTACACCATTCAAGGTGATAGCCAGGTTTTATGGCCTGGACAATCCGAGATAAGCAGGATCTCATTTGGACTTGTATCGCCAGCAGTATGTGGAGATAGACAGTTATTATGTAGTCTCTTTCTTCATCTCTTAGTCAGGAAACAGAATCATAATAGTTAAATCAGAATGTGATCTAATCTCTGGATGAGCTATACATATTCCTTTCTGATAGATTTCTCTTTAATTCATCAATGCCAGGTCACTTAAGAGTATCATTTAGGAATTCCATATATGTCATTTTTGTTCATATTTTATGGTACAAAAATAAATCATAAAATATGAGTATATTGTAGGGTTCGAACCCATTCCTTTTATTAAGCTCCTTACTAAATGTGGTATTACACTGTATCTGAAGCCATTTAAAATATTAAAAAATACAGTTCAAATACTTTTTCAACCAAACAGAATAATCAGGCAGTTTACTTGATTTGTGGATTTAACTTTGTGTAGTTGGCCTTTATCAATTGACATCTCCTTTGATTTGAGAAGTTTTGAAATAAAGTAGAATATATAATCAGAGGAATAAAATATCTTCTCTTAAAAGCCACTGCTGGGATGCTTCCCAAATCCTTCTTTATTGCCAATAGAAGCATTATTCACACAGCTTGAGGAACCCCAAGAAGAAGATCGTTTTGTGTAATTGAAACAGCAGGTGGATATACTTTACTAATCACAGTACAAACACAGAACTTTAAAAATTGGCAAGAGCATAATGTCTTAAAATTTTTTTTAATCTATTAAAAACTTTGCCATTGTAGCAATGAAACTATAAGGAAGATTTCTCTAGCACTTTCCCACCTGTTTTACTTTTGTCTACCTTTTCCATAAGTTGATCACAAACAAGTTCTGGAGTCACTGGTAAGGACAAAGATAGATGTTTCCATTTATAACTCGGGTCTCACTTCTTCATAGAGTTTTTGTTAGTTTTCAGGTGAAATTTGTTTGTGTCAGATGTATAGATTCTGAAGGAGAGGGAAACTGTGGGGAAGAAGAGGGGAAAGTTGTCAGGGAAGAGGAGGGGGTGGTAAGATACCAACCCAGGGAGTCTTTCTACTTGAAGAAAATGGTAAAGTCCTAACAGAAATATCATATGTAAACAGGAATTACATAATAAATTATGTCTCTTCTTACTAATGTCCAAAGCCAGAAGGTCTGTCTGCTGCTGTATCAATTCTAAATCAAGCTCATGTGGAATATCCCACTGGCTTATTGTGCCAAAGAGTAAGAGAGAATCTGACAATAAATACACATTGGTTTGGTCAGTGGAATATATGCTACCACAAAAATTGAGTGAGCAGAAATAAACTCTGGAGTTATGCCGTTTATAATTCTTTGTGTTTCTATTAAATATTATGCATGGGTCCTTATGTTAGTTTCAATATAATGTTATGGTGAACTACTGACTGAGTAGATCTGTTTGCCATGTGGGTTGAAGCCATCTGTTGAATATCAGGGAAAGTAACCAAGTGATTTGCCAAGAACTCCATAAGAGATGCGTCCTGTGCATTTTTCTGAGTTGAGAACACCACCTAAAGCATACACCTATTGACCCACATAGTATGTACAGTAATGTGTCTGAACTGGGGAACACAATGACTAGTCCCCCAAATTAAGGTGTCAAAAATATACAGTTGCATTTCTCATTTATTGTAATTCCGAGTACAATTTCTTACATTCCACTTTCAGAACTTTGACATTGCAGCTCAGACTACCCATGCTTTTTGATTCTTTTCATATTTCAGAACTCAAAGGGCTGACTTGAGTTTTGAGGAGAGTATAAAGTGAGGAATCATATGTTCTTTAAAGACAGGTGAATACACTTCAATGGGAATAGTTTGTAATTCAAAATTTTTCTAGATAAAAAAGCAATAGTATGACAGTCAAGATTGAGACTCAAGGGACGCCTGGGTGGCTCAGTTGGTTAAGCGGCTGCCTTCGGCTCAGGTCATGATCTCAGCGTCCCGAGATGGAGTCCCACATCGGGCTCCTTGCTCGGCAGGGAGCCTGCTTCTCTCTCTGCCTCTGCCTGCCTCTCTGTCTGCCTGTGCTCTCTCTCTCTCTCTCTCTCTCTCCCTCTCTCTAACAAGTAAATAAATAAGATCTTAAAAAAAAAAAGATTGAGACTCAGTTTATATGGGACCAAGGACTGCTGCATTGTTTAATTTAATCAACAGTCTTTTGAGATACAAAATTTAATAAACATATGTGATTTACTGTTTTTTTAAACCAATGTTTTCACAATACTATCATCTAGATGCAACATGTGATCTGGAGAGCAAAAATATTGTACTGAATTAGGTATTTTTGTACCATGTTTGTTTAGAGTTGACCACATTAAAAAAATCTATTTCTTTCATGTACATATCTTCTATTTCTCTGATGTGCAGTTGGGTGTAAACATCTAGCTATGTAATCATGTTTTTAAAATGGAATTTAGCTGCATATACAGTTTAATGCGTGACTGGTTATTTAAGCATTATGTGGAGTGAAGTGGTTAGTAGTTTTAAGTACATATTTTCCTGTTTTTACAGAAGGCAACTTGATACAGTCTGAAATGAGGAAAAGCTTTCTCTCACCACAAGCCTGAACCCCCATCAGGAAGAGTGACCAACCATCCCAAGGGGTCTTGCAACAAGTTATGGCTCTCTAGCTCCTTTCCTGAATCGTGCCTTCCCTTTGAAGGGAATTCATGTCATGTAAAGTCAGACTCTTCATCCAGTTCAGACAACCTTCTGCAAAATTGTGAAGCAGATCACCCGTCTTGAGCCTACCCACCTTCTTTCCAGTGACTCTTTCGTGCGTCGGTACCAACTCAGCAATAGGCTCCTCATGTGTTGCAATAGTATACTCAGAATGGAAAGGTGATCTAAAACTCCATTCCTACCCAAGCTGGTGGAAGCTAGATCTGTTTACCCTATCCCAATGGTCAGAAGAGCGTCTGGAAGAGGGCCATCCAAGAAATGGATTCACAGAGGCCACGTGCCTTCTTACATTAAACTCCCATGGTACTGTATTATCTTCTATTCCAGTGGGCTATGAGCTCACCACTGGCAGGATCCATGTTTAGTCTTTCTGGCATTTCTAGTATCGCACACAGCCAAGATTATAGTGGGGGCATTGCTGGCATCCAAATAAATGAAAGAAATGAAGGAATGAATGGTCTCTACACCAGCTTCAGACTACCTTCATAAAGGTTCCCTCTTACTTCATGTTTTGCATTCAACCCTTACAGTCACCCCAGTGTGAGCGCTCCACACAGTCCATATCACTAAGTGACCCAAAGCCCACTTTGGTTATTTTCCTGGCTCGGGAAAGAATATGTCAGGAATGTGAAAAGGATGTTTTCTAGTTTGTCTTCATTAGGAGTATGTATCTTAGTTTCCTTTGGGATAGGAATAGAGGCTGTACATGACTGTACATAACAACCAAAAAACATGTGAAGGAAACAAGCTGATATATTTGTGTGCCTCATGTCTTAATCTTCTTCAGCTTACTACCCTTTGTTTTCTTTTTGATTTGACTTCTGTTTTTTTTGGTCACATAAAGCAGAGTTCGGCAAATATGGCCATTGGGCCAAATCTGACCTAGTCTGTTTTGTCAATAAAGTTTTATTGGAACACAGCCACTCCCATTTGTTTTCTCCCTACAATAGCAAAGCTGGGTAGTTGTGATGGAGACCCTATATGCCTTCAAAGCCTAAAATATTTACCATTTGGCCCTTTAAAAGATATGTTTCCCTAACCTGATGTATAGTACATGCAGTGTCAAATGACATATAAAGCATCAAAGTATTGATTTTTTATTTCTTTGACCTTTTCCAGAAAGATTTCACACTGAAGTGTAACGCTTATTGAGTGAAGGCTCAGGCAACCTATGACCAAGGCTTGTTCCACTTCTTGTGATCTGTATGACCTCACACAGACTTGGGGATATCTGCCCGGACCTCTTCTGAGAGAACCTGTTGCAGGGAGTATAGTTGGCTGGCAGCCTCAGGATACCACACCTTTGGATCCAGCACCATGCTGGTGCTGAGGGCACACTTCCCTTAGGGTGCTCCCAGCCAGTAACTGCACATGACAAGGTTAATGGTGCCTGCCCAGAAATCTTCCAGGGAGCATGTTTACTTGGGGCACCCCATTGGCCTGGCAGAAACTTTCAGGACTATGCTCTAGTTCGAGTTCTTCCAACAAAGTTCTGCCTTTCTTCTCTCTTTTCTCACTCTCCAGCCTGCCTCACAAGCTAAAGATTCTCCATGCCTGCTTTGGCTCTTTTCTTGTTATTTTTTCACAGGCACTTCCACAATAAAATCTCTTGCACATCTAAACTTATCTCAGCTTTTGCTTCTTGCAGGATGCAAACTGAAACATGAACTCCTCTGGGCTTTGATTTCCTCATTTATAAAAGAAGGCTAGGGAACCTGGGGTGGCTCAGATAGTTAAGCATCTGACTCTTGATTTCGGCTCAGGTCATGATCTCAGGGTTGAGATGGAGCCCTGCTTTCTTGGCATCCACCCACACATACCTTCTACTGCCATGGGCTCTGGAATGGCCACCAGCCACTTACTGCCTGTCCAGCCCCTCCCTACCTCCTTTTCACCATGTGGTGACTGCTCTCTGAACCTTGTGGGCATGGACATTCTTTCCTCTCTTCCAAACTGCTTTTGAAATTAGCAATGAGTCTTTTCAGTGAGCATAGCACCCTGACACAACTGACATGCATGAAATGTTTTCTGACTTATATGGTACACACTTCCATTAATTTAGTCTCAGATGCTAAAAAAACAATAAAAAGGAATTCAAAGAGACTTCTCACCCCACCCGTGCCATATATATATATATATATATATATATGCATATACATATATATACACACACACATATGATATAGCTTATATGTATATTATATACCTATATATCTCTATATCTGTATCTATAGATATATAGATCTATATATTTTATATATTATATATCTATATCTATATTCTATCTATATCTATCTATATCTTTTCTCCCTTTCTAAGCAATAGAATTAACAACACAGGGGGTGGAGTAATGTAGAAACAAAAATGCAGTCCTGTCCTAGAACTCCTGACAGTAACTTTGATGACACATTTCCTGAGATCCAACAGAGACACTCCTGAGCCTACCAAGAACATCCTTAAGCTTATAGTTTCAAAATGTGAAATCCTATGCCCCCTTTAGAGTCAATCACAGCCAAAAATGTTTGAAGCCTTGCCAAAGGGTGATTGACTATCCCGGGGAAGAGAACAGACAGTTTGATTTTCTGTACGCTGGGAGAGTCATCATCTGGTCAGAAGCAGCCTGCCCCGGGAGTCTCTGCTCTTCCCCGTGTACTCTTCCTCATACTCAGGTTGGGATATAACCTAAGGGTTATACCTTGCTACCCTACCCTCTGTCTAAGGCAACTCAGCAATCAAGTTGAGACAGTCAACATTGCTGAGAATTGACCAAAAATTTGAAGAATAGTGGCTTAGGGTTAAAGGAAGTCACCAAAATGTCCCCCATGATATTTCTTGCAGAAGAACTTGTGTCAGTTACTGGCAAATGTTATATTCAGGCCTAAAGTACAGACATACAAACTATATAATACATATGATATACTGGGATATTAAAATGAAATGTATTCTATGTTGCTGGACTTCATTTTTGGTGAGGTGGTTCACTGGGCATTTGTTTGTCAGAACTGCTTATTACATTTGTTTAACATTTAAAAACTCTTTTAAAGTTTTAATTTAAAACAGATTGTCCAGCTTTACTTTACCCAACACCCCCTAAGTTTATATAACCCTCTGGGTCTCAGCTGGCTGAAAGGTCCTTGCATATACTCTTAAATGTTCTGACTCCACCATCTTTTCTCTCCCCATGCCCTCCATGAGTTCCAGAAGCAGCAGCATGCTTCCTTAAACAGGCCAGGCACCATCTCCTTCCAGGCGTTCACATGGGAAGCTTTCTCTGCCTGGGAACCCTCTGTCAGCTTTTTTTTTAGAGCCTCTAGCCTGAATCAGAGCATTTACTTGGTCAGCACACTATGGCCAATCCTGCTCACCACTTGTTTTTGTAAAGGAAGTTTTACTGGAGCACAGCTATCACCATCAGTTTATGTATTGTTTATTTCTGCTTTTTCGCTCCAGTGACAGAGTTGAATAGTTAAGACAGAGACCATATGGTTAGCAAAGCTGAAATATTCACTCTTGGGCCCTTTACAGAAAATGGTTGTCAGTCTGTGGTTCACTCCTTTGGAAGCTAGATGTCTTTGAGTTTGGAAACATTATATGCAAAAATTATATGCAAAAACATAAATCTGTTTTAAAATTAAGAGGTGATGATCTGGGTCATTAAAATTTTTACTTTGCGGGTTTTTTTTTAAATAAAAAGAAAAATTACTACCATAAAATCTGATTTACAAATAAATTAATTTACAATGAATATCTCAGGGAAATATCTGTTGAATAGGCTCAGCTATATGCTGAATGAAGAAGAGACAGCCCCAGCTTTTATTTCTATAGGAAACTTTATCTTTTCTATTCAGTTGGGATATCTGGAGAGTCTTTAAAATTGTGCAAATATACATCCTTATTGTGATAAAATATATATAACAATATAACATTTGCCATTTTAACCACTTTTAAATGTACAGTTCAGTGACATTAAGTATGTTCATATTTTTGTGCAGATATCACCACCAACAATCTTCAGAACTTTCTTCTTTCTTCAGAACAGAAACTCCTTACTCATGAACTCTGACAACTATCATTCTACTCCCTGTCTCCATAAATTCAACCATTCTAGGTACTTCATGTAAATAGAGTCATATAGTATTTTTTCCTTTTATGACTGGCTTATTTCATTTAGTGTAACATCCTCAATGTTCATCCATGTCATAGGATATGATAGAATTTCCTTCCCTTTTTAGGTTGAATAATATTCCATCATCTATAAAAATACATTTTGCCTATCCATTCATCCACTGATGAACACTTTGGTTGCTTCCAACTTTAGGCAACTGTGAATGATTCTACTACAAAAATGGGTATAAAAATGTTTGAGCCCCTTCCAGTTGCTTTGAGTATATACCCAGGAGTAGAATTGCTGGATCATATGTAACTCTATGTTACCATGCGATGACAATTTTAGTCATCCTAGTGGGTATGAAGTGGTATATTATTGTGGTTTTGATATGCATATTCCTAATGATCAGTAATGTTGAGCACCTTTTCATGTGTTCATTGGTCATTTGTTTATCTTCTTTGGGGAAATGTTTGTTCTTTGTCCACTTTTTACCTGAATTGTTATTGTTGTTGAGTTGTGAAGTTCTTTATATATTCTGGATAATAGCCCCTTATCAGATATATGATTTGCAAACATTCTGTTCTATTCTGAGGGAGGCCCTTTCATTCTATTTATAGTTTCCATTAATGCAGAGAAGGTCTTAATTTTGATGTAGTCCAATTTGTCTGTTTTTCTTTTGTAGCCTGGGCTTTTGGTGTCGTATCCAAGAAATAATCACCAGATCCAATGTCATAAAGCTTTCTCGCTATATTTCTTTGTAAGGGTTTGTAGTTTTTGATTTTACATTTGGATCTTTGATCCACTTTGAGTTAATTTTTGTATTTGTATACAATAAGGGTCCACCTTCATTCTTTTGCAAGTGGATAATCTAGTTTTCCCACACAATTTGTTGAAAAGACTGTCCTTTTCTCAGTGAATTTCAAGACTATCTTGACACCCTTGTCAAAAATCATTTGACCAGGGGTGCCTGGGTGGCTCAGTGAGTTAAGCCTCTGCCTTTGGCTCAGGTCATGCATGATCTCAGGGTCTTGGGATCGAGCCCCACATCGGGCTCTCCACTTGGCTGGGAGCCTGCTTCCCCCTCTCTCTCTGCCTGCCTCTCTGCCTACTTGTGATCTCTGTCAGTCGAATAAATAAATAAAATCTTAAAAAAAAATCATTTGACCGCATATGTGAGGATTTATTTCTGGGCTCTGTGTTCAACTCCATTTGTCCATATGGTGTCTCTATATCGGTTCCACACTGTTTTTTCTTCTTACTTCATTTTATAACAAGTTTTGAAATCAGGAGGTGAGAGACCTCCAATTCAGTTCTTCTTTTTAAAGATTGTTTTGGTTATTTGGGGGGTCCTTTGATTTTCCCTAGTTTTAGAATGGATTTTTCTATTTCTGTAAAAAAATATTTTGGGTCAAGTGTACTTTTCTGAAAGAGCATCTACTACATGAACCAAAATCTTCTCTCCCATCTTTCTCACTTGTTGTGACTTATGTTGTTGTTGTTGTTGTTGTTGTGCTTCTCTCTCACCCTACCAGACCTTTTAATTTGGCTATAGTGTATTCCCTGTGCCTTGCCTTGTCTAAATGAGAGGGGTGCACACCAGAGGTAAAGTTGGCATCACTTAACTTGGGAAACTACTTCTCAGTTGGGTCAATATAATTACTTGGAATTTTTTGCCTTCTCTTCGTGCAGAGAGACCATAGGCCTCAGGCACCCCACATTTTTGTGTGCTGCTGGATGGGTCATGAGAAACTCTCACTCATGGCTGATGTAAACATGGTCATATGGCTAATAATGCTTGTGTGTAGCTGGTAGGAACACAGCTGGAAAACATAAAGATTCAGCCTTTTTCTGCCAACTGGATTTTAATGACCAAACCACAGAAGTTTGGACTATTTAAATAAAATAGGACAAATGGAAGAAAAATCTAATATCCCTACCAAAAAAAAAAAAACACAAAAAACCAAAACCCCAAACCCATGTGATTTGTAATCTGCAGGACTGTAAAACCAGTGTTATATTTGAGAGGGAAAAAAATGGAAACTTTTCTTGGATATGCACTGCAGCCACTATTTGGAGTTTCAGTATTTGACCCAATAAACTGCATTATTAAAAATTTGCAGGCAGAAATCTCTTCCTTTTTCCTTTTGGAGGTTTGGTTTGGTTTTATTTTTTTAGCTGCCTTCCAAAAGGAATTCCAGAGTTTTTTGACAATTTTATCATTTCTGACTTAAGCCTGTTGCAAATCTCTTTGAAACAACTAGGCCCAAGGGTGGCTCAGGCAGCTGCCTGAATTCCACGCAAATGTAAAAAGTCTCTTCCATTTTAAGTGCTATACTTTGCCGTAATAGAATCCAGATGCTTAAACCATTCAAAGATTACCTTTTACAGTGTGAACAGAAGCATGAATGTAAGTGTTATGTTAGAATGTAGTTAGCTTCCAATTGTTACTAAGCTTTCTGAGTGTAACTTCTGAAGGAGAGTTGAGGCAGAGAAGCCTAGGAAAAAGGGAGCTAAAAAGCGGGCCTGAGAATGTCTTATCATGCAATCACTGGAGAGTCATAATTAGATTAAGCTGCTGCATAGTGTACATAATTAACAGCAAGAGAGACCAGGAGACTCCTTCTGAGAGCGCTAAAACAACTCAGCAAGCAGGAGCCAGGTTTCTCCTCTCATTGAATTCATGTAATTCCCAGTACGAGGTAAAGCCTAGTCCCAACTCAAAATGCTGTCAGATAGTGTAACTTATCTTTATTTCCCGATGGAGTGATGGGGAAGGTTTCCTATTGTTTCTCAAATGTCCTACATGAGGTGCAGGTGAGTTCTCAAATTCTTACACCAACGTATGTGACAGTGTATCTATGATAAATGAAATTTATCATAGATACACTGTCACATATGTTGGTTCCATATCCCTGTTCGGTGATGTCTGTGCACACACACACCAATGTTCACCAATACCCAACTGTTTGTCTGAATAACTTACTTTTCCAGCCATCAGAATGCCTGATGGTTAAACAGCAGACTAACCTAACATATAGCCAATGTAAATGGTTGCATGGCACAGATTGTTTCATGATTTTTGCCTTTAGGACGATGTTGGGGGCACTACTTGCAAATTCTCAGTGATCTGTCTATGAATGGTAGAGCTTATTACTTCTCTGAAAAGAAAATGAGTAAGAATAATTTTTGCTCTTTTTTATTTTCAGGCATCATCAAAAACATTTACCATGCAACCACTGTGTGTGAAATTGCTTTGGATGTCTGAGGACTGAGAGTTCATATAGAAACCAAAGATGAAGAATTCTAGTAATGGTCAAAAAAGGTTGCCTTCTGAGCTAAGAGATTTCTGTTGAGATCCCAGTGACTTCATCTGGGGATCTAGGTTTCCTTATTTGGAAAGTGAGGAAGTTGGACAAGATTTCTAAGTTCTCCTCTGCTTCTAATATTTTATGTTTCTAAAAATCCTCAAATCAGAACAGCCTGTGCATCGGAAGTGTTTCTTGTATAAACATGATTACAAAGTTTCCCTGTCCCAGAACCTTTATGCTTTTACTGTTTCACCTGTTGTGTTGCCTGAGATTTGGTTAGGAGAACAGTCCTTTGGAATAAAACAGGTATTGTGTCTTCAGAAGTTTTTCTTGGAAATGCAATTGTGCTGTGTAGGTAGGTGAAGTAGCCATGAGTCATTATCTCCTACTAATATATTAACTTGGAACTTGATCCTCAGAGACTGGAACAAAGGAACCAAGGGTAACAATATTCAAAGAACAGGGATATTGATGGGAAGACCAGATAGTTGGCTTCAGATGGGGGTGGGGGGATGCCTGAGACAATAAATTAAAATTATTTATTATTATTATTGAGACATTCTTTGTGAATTAAATAGTGTCCACCCAAAGACACAAAAAATTACTGATAGAATGTTTTTCATTAGCCAATGACTTTGTTTTGTTCTCAGGAAAAGCAGTAGAAATTTATATCCTTCATGCCTCTAGAAAGACAGTCCTCCCTTCCATATGAAGACTTCTGTACTCTCTGGGGAGGGCTATTCTTTCCTAAGGGACACCAAAGATGAGTGTTTGGGGGACACCAATACCTGGTAGAGAGACAAAGATTTAGGGTTCATGAATCTTGTCTCTTTTTGGTGCCCTTGAGTTGTGGTTCCAGGTAATGCATACCTGCACCTCAGTACTGCGAGAAAGGTAGAAGTAAGGGAACACATATTAGTTGACCAATACCTTTCTGACCAGAGTTGTTCTAAGTTTTGCAATATGTATTTAAAGTCCAGAGAAGTTAAGTAATCTGCCTAGGATGATAGAGTCAAGAGATGATAGAACCAGTAATCGACCATGCTATTACTTCTGTATTATGAAAGTAAGATCGTATGGGAAGGAATTGTGTTCTATACTTCTTCTCTTTACTAGAAGCCTGAGAGAGAGGCCAGGAAGTTAGAGTGGACAACTGTTTAGGTCAAAACCCAACTTCTTGGCCCTGTATTTTAAGTGCTTGGGAAAGTTAACAAGGACATCCTTCATTAATGAAGAAGCCTACCAAATGGAAGAGTTATGCCCTATAAAGAATCCCAGAAAGATGGGTCAATACCTAAATTGCTTCCTTGAATTCCATACAATTATGACATTACTTCCCTAAAACACATATATAAGAGGCTGTTCACTTTCCCAAAAGTGTGGGATTGGCTTTAGACTCAGGTTCTTCACAATTTGGCCCAAAAGCAATTTCCAAAACTTATTTCCAGGTTTCCCTCTCCCTGTACTGCTTGGTGGTGCTTGGTATTTTTAGGCCTCCTTATGTGATGGGATGAAGGTTTAATTTGTGGGAGTCCACAGTCTTCCTGCAGAGAGGATACTTAATATCAATCACTTCCTTCCCCCAGTCTTGGAGGATTATTCTTGGAGGATTATTGGGAAACTGGGGAATAAACAACTGTATTATAGCGTTTGGAAGAAAGGGGGATGAAGAGAAAGATCCAAGTCATCTGAATCGGGTGCCAGGAGAAAAAAAAAAACAGAGCTAAAAAGTGTCAACATTCATGGGGCTTGGAGTGAGGCAGGATGGAGAAAATGGAACAGTGAGAACAGGGTGGGATGGATGGTGGAGACAGAATTCTTTTCAGGTAGGAGAATAAGAGCTTCCTCAAGTTATAGAGAGCTTGAGAACTGGGCAACCCAGCAGACCTTGACAAGAGACTCCTAGAGCTGTAAATCAAGATGAATGTTGCTTCTCCTAGCACGCTCCTCTGAACGTGAGTCACCCCAGGACTGACCCACCGAGTCCTAGCTGCAACAGCACCACACTTGCCATTGCTTATGCCTTTGCTTGGCATGAAAGACCCTTCTATTTTTCTGCCAAGCAATAGTTTGCTTTTCCTTCAAGGTCATGTTTGTTATCTTTCTGAAGTAGTTCACATTGCACCGTTCTTCCACAGTCTAAGCAATCACTCCTTCCTGAGCACTCCATCACCACTTTCTTTCCTTTTTTTTTTTCTAAAGATTTTATTTATTTATTTGACAGAGAGAGAGAGAGATCACAAGTAGGCAGAGAGGCCGGCAGAGGGGTGAGGGTGAGAAGCAAGCTCCCTGCTGATCAGAGAGGCTTGATCCCAGGACCCTGAGATCATGACCTAAGCCAAAGGCAGAGGCTTAACCCACTGAGCCACTGAGGTGCCCCCAGGATCACTTTCGAAATACCTCAAGTATAGTACTTATTGGAGCCTGGCACATTATATATGGAGATACATTTGTTTTCTTCATATGTCTGGCTTGATCAGGTTTGTATCCCTAGTATCTCACAAGGCACGGTGAGTGTTGCATATGACCAAGACGTATTGCACAGAATTGAATAAATCAATGTTCAATCTGGTCCCAATCAATCCAAATATTCAAATCTGTCTTGTCCACTGGTCTTGATGTACTAGCATTCACATACAAGGTTTAAAGCATTTTATACAACTAGAATAAAGAATGTTAGTAAAATTCTTTTATTTATTTATTTTTCATTCTATCCACAAGAAGACAGAATGCCAATGTGACAATTTATAAGTCTGAAGTAGTCTTTTTTTAATTGTCTCTGTTTCATACATGTCTGTTATTTGGGAAGGTTATGTAAAAGAAACAAAGAAACTGTTTAAAAATATTATCCTATTTTATTTAGTTTCATTATTAAGGAGAGTTGTCTGCCCACCCTTTTGGGGCCTAAGTGGAATATAAATAAAGAAGGAGTATACTCTCTGCTCTTGCTTAGAAAAATATTTGTGTGGTACCAGGTTTCTGATAGTAAAATGAAGTGATTCACCAGATCATTATAGTTACTGCTATCCAAACTCTGTTTTTACTTTAATGATGCTAATAGTTCAGGATTGTTACAGTTTGAATTATACATATGATTTCTTCAATTCCACTCTTTATTTGGAATGGTTGAAAATCTTGTCTTTGGGGCCACAGCAGACATGATGGTTCAGCCAGTAATCTTAATCCCATTTTTTCATGCTGACAAAGCCCTCCCATACCCCACCCCAACCCCATGTTTTACTTGGGAATCTACCCCTCTCCCATTAGACTCACAGTGAATGACTATCTCCAGGTCAAGGAGTAAAGCAAAATTGGACATATATCAGTAATAATTGAACTCAATATGGGTATGGGTCAGAGATATAACTTTGGATAAGAAGAACAGAGATGGTATTCTGGAGGGTATCTGGGAAAGGTTTCCATTACTTCTTTTGCTTTCTTTTCTTTTTTTTAAGATTTCATTTATTTATTTGAGAGAGAGAGCATGCAAGAGAATGCAGGAGCAGGGGGTAGGGGCAAAGAGAGTGGGAGAAACAGACTCCCTGCTGAGCAGTAAGCCTGATGTGGGACTCAATCTTAGGACTCTGGGATCATGGTCTGAGCAAAAGGCAAATGCCTAACCAAATGAGCCACCCAAGCACCAGGTTTCCTTTACTTCTAAGTTAAAGTAAAAGTGATAAAAGGACAAAACTGTCCTTACACATTATAGTGCCTGGTTTTGATATTTGGAACTGCCAGGAACAAAGTTGACATACTGAGGATTTCAGAACAAAAAGATGGAAAGAATCTGAATCCTTGGTACCGTCTTTGAGCGCCAAATTATGTAGTTCTAGGGTCACTCCATCTTAACAGTAAATGTTAGGTGAGATGAAGAACATACTTTATTGTCCAAGACAGATAGGCTTTTATGTTTTTATTATTTACTGCCAAAGGGATGTTAACTGGCCTAGAAAAAGAAGGATATAGGAAAAGAAAAAAGATATAGTTCATATTTCATCTTATAATTTAATAAAAGAGAGTAAATCCAAAAAGGAAATGAAAGAAGAAAAAACATAAAGTCGTAGATCAAGTAGAGGATCTTAACTGTTTTTGTCCATCTTTGTCAGTCTGGAGAAGTCTGTGTCCTTCTCAGGCAAATATTTTTAAATAAGTACAATAATAAGCTCCTCAAAATATTATATTTCAAAAGTTATTCAGATTCAGAACCCTAGAAGGATGTATAATTAAATATGACACTTTGCATTCTTTTTCATGGAATTAGGCTCTCAGAATCAGCATGACTTACATACTCAAGCCCAGTGCCAACTTGTTCAATGGCTAAAAAGTGAAAAGCTCAGTGAAACCAATTATCTTGTGTTTCAACCTTGTAACACATTTAACTTAAAAAAATGAACTGAATTTAAGGAAGTTGTTTTCCTATATACACATTACCAAAGTTGTCACCAAGTGGTAAGAAGATTTTATTTTCTTTTCCCATTTTTCTGGATGTGAAATGAAGATGTTTACAAAAGAAAGGGTATTACCCTATACTTTAATCAAAAGAGCTATGCAATACTTCTTTCAAGACACGTCTCCAAAGGCAAAGGAAACAAAAGGGAAAATGAACTTTTGGGACTTCATCAAGATAAAAAGCTTCTGCACAGCAAAGGAAACAGTCAACAAAACAAAGAGGCAACTCATGGAATGGGAGAAGATATTCACAAATAACACTACAGACAAAGGGCTGATAGCCAAGATCTATAAAGAACTCTGCAAACTCAATACCCCCAAAACAGATAATCACATCAAAAAATGGGCAGGAGACTTCTCCAAAGAAGACATACAAATGGCTAGCAGACACATGAAAATATGTTCATCATCATTAACCATCAGGGAGATTCAAACCAAAACTACATTGAGATACCACCTACACCAGTTAGAATGGCCAAAAATAACAGGACAGAAAAACAACAAGTGTTGGAGAGGATGTGGAGAAAGGAGAACCCTCTTACACCATTGGTGGGAATGCAAGTTGGTGCAGCCACTTTGGAAAACAGTGTGGAGATTCCTTAAGAAATTAAAAATAGAGTTACCCTATGACCCTGAAATTGCACTACTGAGTATTTACCCCAAAGATACAGATGTAGTGAAAAGAAGGGCCACCTGTACCCTAATGTTCATAGCAGTAATGGTCACAGTCGCCGAACTGTGGAAAGAGCCAAGATACCTTTCAATGGATGAATGGATAAAGAAGATATGGTCCATATATACAATGGAGTATTACACAGTCATCAGAAAGGATGAATATCCAACTTTTATATCAACATGGATGGGACTGGAGATTATGCTGAGTGAAATAAGTCAAGCAGAGAGAGTCAAGTATCATACAGTTTCACTTACTTGTGGAGCATAAGGAATAACATGGAGGACATGGGGAGATGGAGAGGAGAAGTGAGTTGGGGGAAATCAGAGGAGGAGATGAAACATGAGAAACTGTGGACTCTGAGAAACAAACTGAGGGTTTTGGAGGGGAGGAGGATGGGGTTGGGTGAGGGACAGGTGGGCCTGGTAGTAGGTACTATAGAGGGCACGTATTGCATGGAGCACCGGGGGTGGTGCATAAACAATTTTCATAAACAGAATTCATAAACAATGAATTCTGGAACACTGAAAAAATAAAATAAAATTAAGATGTTAAAAAAAACTGTGCAATAGAATATATTATTGGTCCCAAGTATATGCTACCTCCCCTCCCCTATACATGAGACCCATCCATGCAGTTTCCTTCCCTGGTACCCTTTCTGTGATAAGTTTATACTTTGTGTCCCAGTGAAGTAATACCAAGCTTGGCTATATGACTTGATTTGGCCAACAGAATATAAGCAGAAGTGATTTGTACCACCCCCAAGCTGAAGCTTTGGGTATTGTGATTTTACAGTCATTCTTTCCTCTGTGTCATGAGAATGCAATGTACCAGATAGCATCACTCTTTTAGTCCAGATCCTAGAGTGATAAAGACACATGAAACAGAAGTTGTCCACAAATGACAACTGATGACAATGTCCACATGAGCAAGAAATACATTTTTGTAGTTGTAAGTCACTTATATTTCAGAGTTATTACCAAAATACAACTTTATGAAAGGTAATTAATAAAGTTGATATTTATGGGGAATCTTTCTGATTTCTTTACAAATATCTTTTTTTTTCTTTACCATGTAAATTTGCCATATTTCTAACTCCTTCCTAATATCAGACTTATTGTTTCTCAAACTACAACACACGGTGGACATTTAAATATTCAGTATCATTTGCAATTTTTTGGTCTAGATTTCCTTTCTTTTTTTCTGGCAGGTTAGTGAGTTGCACACTTATTAACTTTATTAGACAGGATATGAGTAAGTGAGTAATGGGTTATATTGTTAGATCACTCACTACAGCAATATGATATGGACTCAGTCTGAGACATTTTGGCCTTTTCATTTGGAGGAATAACCAACCAGAATTGAGAGGAAAGCCATATGCACAAAAAGAAAAATTTAGATTAATATTTAAAATGTGGTCAATCATCCTGATTTTTAAAAATCACACACCTAATCTCCAGATATTGAAGTCTTAACTATATTGGGTAAAAGTTTATGGCTTCACCAGATCAAATTTGAGGTCTCCAGAGATGCTATCAAGACAAAGATAACAATTTTCTAAGAATAGGGAGAAAAATTTAAGTCGAAATTTCACTGCTGTTCGGGAAGATGCTGTCGGTGATTCCCATTTACCATGGCCACATTTGTGCTTCTGACTTGCATGATAACCCCTCTTTTATGACTAAACATGGAAAGAATTTTGATTTTGTGGAGTACTGTCAAGAAAAGAGAAGAAGGGATCTGCTCGGGCACTGTTCCCAGGTCTAAACTTTGTGCAGGCCTCCAGGAAAGAGCTGTTATTAATTGACATTGACAATCAAATGAAACAGGTCAACTCCTGGTGATCCAAGGCAGTTTATTCAAGTCCCTGGCAACTCAGGTTCTCTTCTTCCCTTTTTCAATGCCTTCCTTTGTGTCATTTGCTCTTTATTAACACTTCTACCAGAAAAGCAGGAAATGTATGCCTAATCGCCATAGCTCAGGCAATAAATTAGCATAACAGATTCTAAAT
>ML108715.1:0-10789 GCA_003697995.1 Taxidea taxus jeffersonii | reverse complement strand
TTCTGTGAATCCTTTCCAGATTCTTAGTTGATGCATCCTTCTTTTGGGTTGTTTTAGGACTTTGTACTTACCTTCATCATACTTTTACTACAGTACTGTTGTATTGCACTGCTTTGTTTTCAAATATAGGCTAGAATAAAACAAAATTTAAAAAATCAGGTATTTGATGCAATGATTAGATTTTTCACCAAACACATAGAAAAGAATCCAAATATGTTGTTTAGCCAGGCTTTGAATGCAGAAGCATAGAGTTTGACTGAATTTTCCAACTTCTTACTTATTAGTGGTTTCATGTAGATGTAACTTAATTAGGCAACTTGACTCAGTGAAATTCACAAAAATGATACCTTGATTGGGGCACCTGGGTAGCTCAGTCAGTCAAGTGTCCATCTCTTGATTTCAGCTCAGGTCATGATTTCAGGGTCATGAGATCAAGCCCTGTCAAATCCACGCTCAGAGTGGAGTCTGTGTGAGATCCACTCTCTCCCACTCTCTCAGCCCCTTACCCTAACTTGCACTCTCTTTGAATAAATAAATAAATAATAAAAAAATAAAATCTTTTTAAAATGATACCATGATTAATCCCAAAACCCAAAAAACTAACTTTATTTTTAAAATTTTTTAAAAGATTGTATTTATTTATTTGACAGAGAGAGAGAGAGAGAGTGATAGAGGCTCCCTGCTGAGCAGAGAGCCTGATGCGGGGCTCAAACCCAGAGCCCTGAGATCATGACCTGAGTTGAAGGCAGGGGCTTAACCCATTGAGCCACCCAGGTGCCCCCAAAAACCCAACTTAAAGACTCAACATATTCTATGTTCCCATACAAATTTGTATATGATAAATCCAAATAGAGACTATTTGTTTACACTTGTCTGTGAAAAAGGTTAAGAGTGATTCTTCCATAAAAGTGATATATTTGCTTTCTTTTTTTTAAATTTTATTTTTTTTATTTACTTGATAGACAGAGATCACAAGTAGGCAGAGAAGCAGGCAGAGAGAGAGGAGGAAGCAGGTTCCCCGCTGAGTAGAGAGCCCGATGCGGGGCTTGATCCCAGGGCCCTGAGACCATGACCTGAGCTGAAGGCAGAGGCTTAACCCACTGAGCCACCCAGGCGCCCCTATTTGCTTTCTTTTACCTAAATTCCAGTTTGTTTGTTTGTTCGGCAAATATTTGTTGAATCTCTTCTCTGTGCCTGGCAAATTGTGGGGGTTATATTTTATTGAGGGAAAGCTAAAAAGTAATCACAAAATTAAGTTTAGATGCTAGTAAGCTCTCTGAAGATAATAAAAACAACAAGATGAGCTAAAGAATGGCTGGGAAGCTCTGGGTACTTTAGAGAGATTGATCAGGAAAGACATATTAGATCCTAGAATGATGCGAAGGAGCTAGCTATGGAGAGCCTAGAGCAGAGGCCAGAGTGCAAAGATTACAAAGTGGGAATGAGAATGTATTAGGGAGTAAAGAGTAGGTGTATTATGGGAGCTAAGGTGCTTTTGGCTGCAAGTAAGAATATTCAATTCAAACACCAAGGAGTATTTGTTATCACACTGGAGAAGATAGACTTTTAGTTGAGTTATTCAGTTGTTCAATGACATTATCAAGAACCTAGGTTGGTCTGTCATCTTTGTTCTTCAGGGAGGCCCCTTCATGGGCTAAGTGAAATAGGCTTACAGGAGAAAGACAAATAATTCATAGCTATTACTTACAGGTAGAATCCAAAAAAATTAAAAAAAAATAGTCAAACGCTTTGAAACAGAGACTAGAAACGTGATTCCCAGGGACTTGGGAGTGGAGGAAATTAGGAGAAACTGTAAAGAACACAAACTTTCAGTCATAAGATGAGTGAGGTCCAAGGATATAATGTCAAACACAGTAACCACGGTTGATACACTTTATTTTGTCATTGAAATTTGCTAAGAGTAGAGCTTACCTGTTCTCGCCAAAAAATAATGAAGTAGGTCTGTGAGGCAATAGATGTGTTAATCAACCAGGTCCAGGAAGCATCTAGTGCCATAAGGTGTTCATGGATCAAATCACCATCATGTACAATTTAAATATCTTGCAATTATATGGGTCAATTATACCTCAATAGAGCAGAAAAAATAAACAATGCAGAAAAAAGTGATCAATTTTTTTCTGAAAAAATTTCTTTTCTGAAAAGAAACACATTCTTTTTGGTGTTAAGTCTTCAAAATCTAGTATGCACTAGCCACATTTCGAATGCTTAATAGCTCCATGTGACTAGTGGCTACTGTATTGGAAAGCACAAGTGTAGATAATGAAATATGAAGAGGCAGGAAAGAAAGCAGGGAGTAGAGAATCCTGGCAAGAGTCCCAGGCAGAGACAGCGGTGTCTTGGACTGTGGCAGCGTCAGTGAATATGAAGCAAAGTCAATGACTTTGATATATATCCATCTGGACATAAAGGCAGTTAGGCTTGCTATGATTTCTGCCACTTACTGGCTGTGTGATCTTAGACAAATAACCACTTGAAGACCAGTGTGCACTTTTGTCAAGTAGGAATAATATAGTATCCTTCTCCCCCAGTTGAGGGAACGGGATGACACAATCCATGGAGAGCTCTTATCACAGTGCCTGGAACAGATTCAGCTCTTTAAAACACACAAGTGGTGTAAATGAAGAGCTGTAAGGTCTCAGAGGAGGCAGAGAGTATTGCTGAAGGTAGTAATCAAAGATAGTCACTTTTCTTTTAATACATCGATTTCTTTTAATACATGTATTCTCCACTTTCCTTCTTGACATTCTCTTTATTAAAATTAGTTTCTACCTTTTGACTCCCTTTACATATTTTGGCTATTCCTCCTGCTCACCTTGGCAATCACTAATATGCTTTCTGTGTTTATGAAACCAGAACAGATCCTTGAAGAATAAATAGACCTGAGCCAGGCGAATATGATAGAAGCAGGTGCCCTCAGGTAGCAACTCTCAAGGTACATGTAGGAAATGGTGGGTAGTTAGATTTGGACCAAAGGAAGTTGTGTACTAGAGGAGGATGAAAGATACAGTTGAAGAGGGATATGGTGTAAAGTATGGGGAATCTCAGCTAAGAGATTAAATTTTATTGTACAATAGTGAGGAATGTTGTTCTAATTTATCAGAGGAGTGACTTCAAAATGATGTTTTAGTAACATCATCGAGTTTGGTCATGCTCAGGAGAGATTTGAGAAATGGAACAGTAAACTCAGGAGAACTAACCAAGAAGCTGCTGTGGTCATCCAGGTATGAGACAGTGGATGATGGGGTGGAGAGTTGAATGCAAAAATATTACAGATAAACATTTTATCACGGTGTTGTTTTCTATTCGTTTGCCCAAACTTCTTTGTAGAATTCCATTCTGTTTACATAACACCAAGTTCTTCACTGTTTTCAAAAGCTAAAGGCTACACAGTCAAACTAAATAAACGTATCTAACACAGGTATTAAATGCATAAGCGAAAAAGATTTAAAAATAAGATTTATCCGGCAACTGTTGGGAAATCAATTATCCATGCATGTTCATCTTCAGGTCCTGGGACTTTTCCTTTTGAACATCAAATACTTTTAAAATTGTATTTATTTTGTTTTCCTACATGTCTAGTTTAATTTGTTGTGTAGCAACTGGTTATTAAGTGAGTTGTATGGAAAACTCATGTGTGGAATCGAGTGGGGAGGGTGGCTTATTTTAATGGCAAGGGACTTGAATTAGAAATGTACACACTATTTCCTTGCTGTGCGATCTTGGCAAAGTCACTTCACATCTCTGGGTATCACAATGAGGAGAGTGAAGTAGAAGATCTCAGAATCCTCTGCTTACTATAACATTCTCTTAGTCTATCAAGACAGAGATGTGAGAGGTTTCAAGGGGATAACATTTCATTTTGGTATCCCTCAGTGTGGTTTGAGAAAACTGGCCAAAATAGAGGGACAAAGCATGCATGCTCATCTCTTTAAATGAAGGAGAGATTAACTGTTTTAGGAAGATCTGATTTACTTCTCAGAAATATAAAAATTGACACCAAAAGAACGTATTTGCCAAAATAGAATGTTTTTAAAATCAAAGATTCTCGCCAAGCTCAGTCCCTCTAAGATTTGCGTTCCTGTTTCCCCGCACTGTTGTCATAACTAATGTGGATAATAATTTTCCTGTAATAACACTTTTTTTTTTTCTGGAGACATTGCATGTTACTATTGGAAAAGCAACTTTTCCTATTTCTAAGAAAAGAGGCTTTCCTGAGAAAGCTCAGACTTCTGAGATGCCAAACTCTCTTTTGTGCATGTATTTTACAAGTTTGCTGCTAAGTTGAGTGTGAAGGACCCCAAAGCCTGGATTTAAAATTTGAAGAGAAAGTACTTGGCAAAGCACATTCCTGCTTTCTCTGAGCTCTCAACACAGAAAGGGCTTGAGATGTGCAGCAACTAGAAATATTAAGATATGTATACTCCCCAACAAATAAAACTATTTGATAAGTGGTTTGGAAAAAAAAAAGTCAACTTTAACATTTTTTTTCCCCAGTTAGGCTCTTGCCATAGGGGGGGGAAATCATACTACCAGAGACCTGGACAAGTTAAAGGGTCAAGCAGATCATTCTCCGCTCATTGGTTCAAACCTTCTCCATTCTCATATGAAAGATAAGGCATTGGTAGCCCATCAGTTGTTCTCTAACTTAGAGACTGGAGGGCTGATGGTGGTCAATCTGTGCAAAATGGACCCTTTGCTAGCTGACATTGTATCAGAGAGTCAGGACTGATACTCCACATGCGCACATGCACACACACTCTGCACCTATCCCGGGTTCAGCTGTTATGAAAGAAATGTTCTTTTTTGAGTATTGTGTTGACTATGTAGAAAGAGATAAAAAAATTGGGTTTTAGATTTTTAAAAAATATTTTATTTATTTACTTCAGAGAGAGAGAGAGAACAAAAGAGTGAGAAGGAGAAGCACACTCCCTGCTGATCAGGGAGCCCAATGATGCGGAGCTTGATCCCAGGACCCTGAGATCATAACCTGAGCTGAAGGCAGATGCTTAACCAACTGAGCCACTCAGGTGCCGGGATTTTAGTTTTTAAGGAGTCGTATTAGAACATTTCTCTCTCTCTCTCTTTTGAAGATTTTATTTATTTGACACAGAGAGAGAGACAGCGAGAGACGGAACACAAGCAGGGGGAGTGGGAGAGGAAGAAGCAGGCTTCACACCCAATAGGGAGCCTGATGTAGGACTTGAACCCAGGACTCAGGATCCTGACCTGAGCCAAAGGCAGACGCTTAACAAGTGAGCCACCCAGGCACCCCTCTCTTTTCTGTTATCATAAATTCTCATTTTATATTTCCATCATCTTTTGCTTCTTTTCCACTCACAAGGCAAAAAGAACAAGGTAAGAAACTGCTCATCCCCACTAAAGAAGCCTGCCCAGACAAGGCAATGGCTTGTTCTTTTTCCACAAGAGCCCTCTCCTTTGGCTATCATAGAACATGCTCTTGGAAACAGGCTTATCACGCTCTTAGAAGGCGATAAGGAGTCTGTGGATCTTGTTTTATTAGATGTGGTATGAATTTGTGCAGAAGATGTCTTCTTGGGTTTCCCTTTCCAGTTCTGAACTACATATTGCATGAGCATGTTTGTGCCTATGTGTGTACACATGTATGAACATGCGTCCACAAATCCTTTGCTTTTCACTTTCATTTATTTAACAAACACCCTTGAGAGTTAATTCCCTGCCTGAGACTTTTCTGGGAGCTGAGCAAAAGAGAATAATTATGATCTTGTCTCTCATGGACCTTCTGTTTTTACCTGGGGACAGATATTTGTCCAATGACTACATCAATTTCTATCAGTCTATCAGTGCAAACTGCAAGAAACCTTTTGAAGGCAAGCCTCATAGCACTGTGAATCTAAGGAGAAAAATGACAAGTTCTAAGAAGAGATGGTCTAATCAATAAATTTAGCACTAATAAGAAGCAGGGACAACTAAAATTTATCACCAAGAAAGTCTCCACCTCTAAGTCTTCCAGCTCTATACTGAAAGCTCACCAAGTTGAGAAGGGCTTTCGATAAGCTCTCAAGATTCTGAACTTGAACTTCGTATGGTCTGTGGTTTCCCTGTCGCTATGCAAAGCTCTTGCTGGCAACAATCCATTATCAACAATGTTCCCTTGGAATTTTTTCCTGTGTGGAGAGGAGATAGGCTGACATTCCTGATTGGGTTTTCCAAAGTGATTGTCTTGTGTTGTTTTGGACATCCTGAAAGTTCTGATTGAGTCTTGCAAGACCTGGGTGACCACGGGATGACTGACTCCCAGAAGAGGTAGTCTTGATGCCCACACACTTGCCTTTCCGTGCATTATATAACCGGATACCATGCCCTGCTCCAGCCCTGTGGCCTTTTCATAACCAACCCTTTTATGTGTTATGTGTAAAGTTTGAAAGAAAGCCGTCTTTGACCACCACACCACAGAAACGATGGTTTTGATTCCAGGTGTTTCAGGTAATAGAAAATTTTGGACTTGCATTTTTTCTTTACAATCAGTTTATATCCCTTCAGTGACATTTTCATTACTTTTGTGTGTCTGTTTGTAGATTTTTTTCTCCCTCTATAAGTACATGGGATGTTATTTGTTATGTACCCTATGTTTATTTTAAGAAACTCGATCATTAAATCCACGTCCCATGTTTTAGCAAATGACCTTCAAGTATAAAATGAGGTGAGGGTTGTTATTTTCAAGAAGAAAGGAAAGCTTTGTGAAAGCCCATACTGGGTGAATTTTCCAGTATCTGCTGCTGTTCCCCCCATTGTTCACCAGAAAACTGCTTGTCTAATCTCCAAAGCAGTGGTTATTTTATGCTCTGCAAGAGCCCAATCCCCTAAATAATGAGGCTGATGTAACACAGGATAGTCAAAAGGGGATAAATCCCGATGTAAGAAAACACAGTTCACTTTGTATATCCTTTAAGATCTTAAGACAATGGTGATACTCAGAGGTATTTGCCATACTGCTGAGGTAAGCACAATGCTTTAAAATGATCTTGTGACACCCATGGCATGACTAGCAATTGGCCAGAAATATAAATGGTAGCTCAGCAAATCTCTTTATTATATTAAAAGTGAGTTTAATTGCCAGGGGTTTGTTTTGCCTTTTTTGCATTCTTAAGTATGATGTAAGATTTCTCCAGCTGGAAACCCCTTCTTTGCTGACTTATATGGACTTTAATGTTGCTTGAGCTTTGGCTTCGTTTCTTACCTTAGTTACCTTACCTTACCTAAGTTACCTTACCACTGATAAATTGCCTTTATCAATAAAATCTTCATTTTGTAACTACTGACAGACCCAGTGTGGTCCTCTTGGTATAGCTAAGGTAGGATCATCCAGATAACTGACCGCACCTCACAGGACACGAAGAATCTGGATGTGAACGATTGTGTTCTCTTGAGCAACTGAGTATACTAATTTAATAGATGCTCTTGCAATAAGGGTTTAATGATATACATTTTACCTACTTCTAATAGGTTGTTTTATTCCCTTTTTGTCTACCTATACAGGTGGAATTAGTAGAAAGCCATTTTATTTTTTTAAGATTTATTTCTATGAGAGAGAGAGAGAGAGAGAGATGAAGTGTTGGGGTGGGGAGGGGCAGAGGAAGAGGGAGAGAGATCCTCAAGGACACTCCCTGCTGAGCCAGGAGCCTGACCTGGGACTCGATCCCAGGACCCTGAGATCATAACCTGAGCCAAAATAAAAAGCCAGATGCTGAACCGACTGACTGAGCTACCCATGTGCCCCAATAGAAGCCCTTTTAAAAATTAAAACTCTCATCGTCATCAAATCAATGGGTAAAAGTTGCTCTTTCTGGTCTTTTCACTTCCAGGGCAAGACTTTCTCAGCAGCATGAATATGCTTTTCTTTGGGACAGTAAGCAGGTTATTACTGTTTGCATCAGGAATCCATAGCCCCAGTTTTCAGTAGGTGCTCAGAAGAGAAACAGCATGCTACCCCCGGAACAGAAACAAGCACATCTCTCTGGTCATACCGAGGAAGGTTCATTCCTAAAGACGCCCTGGAGAATCCCCAAGCTTCTATGACATTTACGCTTCATGTGTCAACTTGAAAAATATGTATTTACACAGGGCATTCAGTAAGTGCCCACTGTTGGAAACCAAACACGAGAATGCTAAAAACCCCACAGAACTCTTACAATCAATTTGATGTCACCAGGACCCCATAAAAGTGAAAGACACTTAAGTGTCAGTGCAATGAAAACATGAACAAAACAAACTAATTTAGTAGTCTAGTGGGAAAGAAAAAAAAAAAGGAACTAGCGAGAAGGAGGTGAACTACCTTGTAATTGCAGCTGGAAATTCCCATCCTCTCCACCTGCCCTCAATTTGCATTGGCTCTAAAGAGACAGTATGACCCATAAAAATAAACTTGGGTCAGGGGCAGCTTAGCCAAAGGTGCAGCACATGCATTTGTCCAGGAACAGGACATCCTTTTGGGGGGGGGGCGTACCCAGCCCTATGGCATTCCTTCAAACTATGTTTGGTGCAACTCCTGACCCAGGGCACACCCCCCGGGCACACACTGCTCACGACTCTCGATGATAGTTTATTGGGGGCTTCATGTGAATTTTAAGGGGTCTGGAAGCCACACAATTATTGTTCTTTGCCTTCACCTGGCTTACGGTCTATGTCTGGATTCCCTGGGAGGTAGAATCTAAGATGTGGGCAGGAAGTTTATCAAGGAGAGCCCTGAAGAACAACATCTGTGTGGGAGTGAAGGAAGCAAGATCAGAACGGGACAGAGGGAAAGGGTGAATTGACATGAGTTGCAATGCAGGCTTCAGCTAATTAGTGACTTGGGGAGCTTTGGAACTGGGATGGCCACACAAGGATGCTGTAAATTGGGGCGAGGGAGCCAAGACTTCATGCTTGTGAATCAACCAGGCTCTGGGGCAAGTTGTTATCAGAAATAGGCCTGACCGTGGGCAAGGCAAGCTTCTTTAGCCAAAGGAAATCCCAGTGAGGGACTTGGCTGAGAGCTGAGGGACCGGTCAGTGCTGGGTGAGTGAGGGCTTTGGTGCTGGAGGAGGGATGCTGGTCGTGCATGCCTACAGATCCCATGCAGAGAGTGGCAGCAGCCAGCGGAGAACACAGAAGTGGTTTTGGGTGTGGCTCATGCGGAATTTTATAGGAATTCAGTTTTATAGGAATTCAGTTGCTGAGGAAAAGAATGAAAACAGGAGTACTCAGGACACAATGGATTTTTGATTATTCACCTTGTATCCTGCGACCTGGGTAAATTCACCTATTAGTTACAGTAGTTTTTTGTAAATACCTTGAGGTTTTCTATGTGCATATCTATGCCCTTTTCAGATGAAGACCGTTTTACCTACTCATCCAATATGGATACTTTCTACTTCTTTTTACTTGCACCATTACATTATCTAGGACTTTCGAGTACAATGTCGAGGTGAAGTTGGTGAGAGCCGACACATCTGTCTGTCATAGGTTGAAGCATTCAGTTGTTTGCTACTAAATGTTAAATGAAGGTTTTACCTCTATTACTAATTTGCTGGAGGGATTTTTTTAACATGAATTTGTGTTGTATTGTGTCACACATGTCCCCAAGGCTTGTTTATTCATTCACCTATCATAGGATATCTTGGTTGCTTCCAGGTTTGGGTGATTATAAATAAGTCTGCAATAAACATTTATAACCAGGTTTTTGTAGAGACCTAAGTTTGCAAGTTAGTTGGGTAGATACCTAGAAATGTGATTGCTGGATTGTATGATAAAACTGTTTAGCTCTGTAAGAAACTGCCAAACTGTCTTTCGGGATGGCTGTAACATTTTCCATCCCCATCAATATAAACCATCCGTTAGTTTCTGTTGCTCCGTATCTTTGCCAACAATCGACAACTAGCCATCCTGATAGTGGGTAGTGGTGTCTCATGTTGTTTTAACTCGCATTTCTCTGATGACATATAATGCTGAACATTTTTAGTAGGCTTTATTTGCCATCTGTACATCTTCTTTAGTGAGATGTCAGTTTGTCCTTTTCTAAATTGGGTTGCTTGCTTTCTTAGTGCATAGTTCAAGTCTTTTTAATATTCTTCATGGTGAAATGGGAAGCATACATAATACTCTGCTTCTGCAAACTGAAATACACTGGCTATCTCAAGGCAAAGCACTGGGTGATTGAGCTGCAAGCTGAACTAGCTGCTTTTTTTCAGAGAACACCAGTTTCACTTAGGGGGGAAATCTGGTGAAAAAAATGCATAATTGGCAGTCATTATCACAAAAGTTAATGGAGAGGACTTGTAACTTCAAGACATCAGCTGCTATTTTTTGTTGTTGTTGCCAATGATAACATTTGAATTTGCAAGTGAAAAATTAGAATTTTGGAAAATTTTTCTGCCATGGTGGGCTTAAAACTTCTCCCTTGTGATGACATTGATAGTAATATTAACAAATGGAATTTTTGATAGCATATAATGTGATGCATCAACATTCAGAACAGCTGCTTAATTCACTGTAGTAAAATTTTCCAACTGACCAATGTATAATTGAGCCAAATTATGTATGGGTAAATTATTCATTCAAAATGCAAAATAGGTTAATGGATTTTAATGTAGCTGTGTGTAAGAAAACCTCGAACTACCATTTTTCAAGTTCTGGCATACTATGAAAGAAAAATATCCACAATTATCTGTAAAGGCTATAAAAATAGCCCTCCCTTTTCTTTTTTTTTAAAGATTTTATTTATTTATTTGTCAGAGAGAGAGAGAGAGAG
>ML108714.1:11883-39026 GCA_003697995.1 Taxidea taxus jeffersonii | reverse complement strand
AAAAAAAAAGAACAAGAGGCAGTACTGACAGCTAGGGACCTACCCAAAATGGACATTGGCAATAGGTCAGAACTAGAGTTCAGAATGGCAATTATCAAGGTGCTAGCTGGGCTCGAAAAAGGCATGGAAGATATCAGAGAATCTCTTTATGGAGAAATAAAATCCCTTTCTGGAGAAATAAAAGAACTAAAATCTAAACAATTTGAAACAAAAAAGCTATTAATGAGGTGCAATAAAAAATGGAGGCTCTTACTGCTAGGATAAATGAGGCAGAAGAGAGAATCAGTGATATAGAAGACCAAATGAAAGAGAATAAAGAAGCTGAGGAAAAAGAGACAAACAACTACTGGACCACAAGGGGAGAATTCGAGAGGTAAGTAATACCATAAGACAAAACAATATTAGAATAATTAGGATCCCAGAAGAAGAAGAAAGCGAGAGAGGAGCAGAAGGTATACTGGAGCAAATTATAGTAGAGAATTTCCCTAATATGGCAAGGGGAACAAGCATCAAAATCCAGGAGGCACAGAGAACTCCCCTCAAAATCAATAAAAATAGGTCCTCGTCATCTAACAGTAAAACGTATAACTGTTAGTAACAAAGAGAAAATCCTAAAAGCAGCATGGGACAAGATGCCTGCAACATACAATGGTAGAAATATTAGATTAGCAGCAGACTTATCCAGAGACACCTGGCAGGCCAAAAAGAACTGGCATGATATATTCAGAGCACTAAACGAAAAAACATGCAGCCAAGAATACTATATCCACCTAGGCTGGCACTGAAAACAGGAGAGATAAAAAGCTTCCATGACAAACAAAAATTAAAAGAATTTGCAAACACCAAACCAGCCCTACAGGAAATATTAAAAGGGGTCCTCTAAGCAAAGAGAGAGCCTAAAAGTAGTAGACCAGAAGGGAACAGAGACAATTTACCATACCAGTCACCTTACAGGCAATACAATGGCACTAAATTCATATCTCTCAATACTTACCCTGAATGTAAATGGGCTAAATGCCCCAATCAAAAGACACACGGTATCAGAAAGGATAAAAAAACAAGACCCATTGATATTCTGTCTACAAGACACAAAAGACACCCCAGATTTAAAGTGTGGCGATGGAAAACAATTTATCAAGCTATTGGACATCAAAAGAAAGCTGGGGTGGCAATACTTAAATCAGATAAATTAGATTTTAAGGCAAAGACTATAAAAAGAGATGAGGAAGGACACTATATCATACTTGTTCAACAAGAAGATCTAACAATTTTAAAATCTATGCCGCTAACATAGGAGCAGCCAATTACATAAACCAATTAATAACAAAATCAAAGAAACACATCAACAATAGTACAATAATAATACGGGACTTTAACACCCCCCTCACTGAAATGGACAGATCATCCAAGCAAAAGATCAACAAGGAAATAAAGGCTTTAAATGACACACTGGACCAGATGGACATCACAGATATATTCAGAACATTCCATTCCAAAGCAACAGAATACACATTCTTCTCTAGTGCACATGGAACATTCTCCAGAATAGATCACACCTTGGGTAACAAATCAGGTCTCAACTGATACCAAAAGATTGGGATCATTCCCTGCATATTTTCAGATCACAATGCTCTGAAGCTAGAACTCAATCGCAAGAGGAAAGCTGGAAAGAACTCAAATACATAGAGGGTAAAGAGCATCCTACTAAACAATGAATGGCTCAACCAGGAAATTAAAGAAGAATTGAAAAAAATTATGGAAATAAATGAAAATGAAAACAGAACTGTTCAAAATCTTTGGGACACAGCAAAGGCGGTCCTGAGAAGAAAGTATATAGTGACACAAGCCTTTCTCAAGAAACAAGAAAGGTCTCAAATACACAACCTAACCCTACACCTAAAGGAGCTAGAAAAAGAACAGCAAAGAAAGCCTAAACTGAGCAGAAGAGAAGTCATAAAGATCAGAGCAGAAAGCAATGAAATGGAAACCAAAAGAACAGTAGAACAGATCAACAAAATTAGGAGTTGGTTCTTTGAAAGAATTAATAAGATTGATAAGCCCCTGGCCAGACTTATCAAAAAGAGAAAGGACCCAAATAAATAAAATCATGAATGAAAGAGGAGAGATCACAACCAACACCAAAGAAATACAAACAATTATAAGAACATATTATGAGCAACTCTACGCCAGCAAATTTGACAACCTGGAAGAAATGGATGCATTCCTAGAGACATATAAACCACCAAACTGAACCGGGAAGAAATAGAAAACCTGAACAGACCCATAACCAGTAAGGAGATTGAAGCAGTCATCAAAAATATCCCAACAAGAACCAGGGCCAGATGGCTTCCCAGGGGAATTCTACCAAGCATTTAAAGGAGAATTAATACCTATTCTCCTGAAATTGTTCCAAAAAACAGTAATGCAAGGAAAACTTCTAAACTCATTTTATGAGGCCAGCATTACCTTGATCCCAAAACCAGACAAAGACCCCACCAAAAAGAATTACAGACCAATATCCTTGATGAACATGGACACAAACATTCTCACCAAAATACTAGCCAACAGGATCCAACAGTACATTAAAAGGATTATTCACCATGACCAAGTGGGATTTATTCCTGGGCTGCAAGTTGGTTCAACATTCACAAATCAATCAATGTGATACAATACATTAGTGAAAGAAAGAATATGGGGGCACCTGGGGGGGGCTCAGTGGGTTAAAGCCTCTGCCTTCTGCTCAGGTCGTGATCCTGGGGTCCTGGGATCGAACCCTGTGTCGGGCTCTCTGCTCAGCAGGGAGCCTGCTTCCCTTCCTCTCTCTGCCAGACTCTCTGCCTACTTGTGAACTGTCAAATAAATAAATAAAATCTTAAAAAAAAAATCTTAAAGAACATGAACCATATGATACTCCCAATAGATGCTGAAAAAGCATTTAACAAAGTACAGCATCTCTTCTTGATCAAAACTCTTCAAAGTGTAGGGATAGAGGGTACAGACCTCAATATTATCAAATCCATCTACAAAAAACCCACAGCAAGTATCTTTCTCAATGGAGAAAAACTGAGAGCTTTTCCGCTAAGGTCAGGAACATGGCAGGGATGTCCACTATCACCACTGCTATTCAACATAGTACTAGAAGTCCTAGCCTCAGCAATAATAAAAAGAAATAAAAGGCATCTGAATAGGCAAAGAAGTCAAACTCACTCTTTGTAGATGATATGATACTTTATGTGGAAAACCCAAAAGAATCCACTCCAAAACTGCTAGACCTCATACAGGAATTCAGTAAAGTGTCAGGATATAAAATCAATGCACAGAAATCAGTTGCATTTCTATACACCAACAGCAAGATAGAAGAAAGAGAAATTAAAGGTCGATCCCATTTACAATTGCTCCCAAAACCATAAGATACCTAGGAATAAACCTAACCAAAGAGGCAAAGAATCTGTACTCAGAAAACTATAAAGTACTCATGAAAGAAATTGAGGAAGACACAAAGAAATGGAAAAACATTCCATGATCATAGATTGGAAAAACAAATATTGTGAAAATATCTATGCTACCTGGAGCAATCTACACATTTAATGCAATTCCTATCAAAACACCATCAACTTTTTTCAAAGAAATGGAATAAATAATCCTAAACTTTATATGGAACCAGAAAAGACCTTGAATAGCCAAAGGAATATTGAAAAAGAAAGCCAAAGTTGGTGGCATCACAATTCCGGACTTCAAGCTCTATTACAAAGCTGTCATCATCAAGACAGTATGGTACTGGCACAAAAACAGACACATAGATCAATGGAAAAGAATAGAGAACCCAGAAATGGACCCTCAACTCTATGGTCAACTAATCATCCACAAAGCAAGAAAGAATGTCCGATGAAAAAAAAGCAGTCTCTTCAACAAATGGTGTTGGGAAACTTGGACAGCCACACGCAGAAGAATGAAACTGGACCATTTCCTTATACCACACACAAAAATAGACTCAAAATGGATGAAAGACCTTAATGTGAGATAGGAATCCATCAAAATCCTTGAGGAGAACACAGGCAGCAACCTCTTCCACCTCAGCCACAGCAACTTCTTCCCAGAAACATCACCAAAGGCAAGGGAAGCAAGGGCAAAAATGAACTATTGGGACTTCATCACGATCAAAAGCTTTTTGCACAGCAAATGAAACAGTCAACAAAACCAAAGACAACTGAAAGAATGGGAAAAGATATTCGCAAATGACATAACAGATAAAGGGCTAGTATCCAAAATCTATAAAGAGCTTATCAAACTCAACACCCAAGCAAATAATCTAATCAAGAAATAGGCAGAAGACTGAACAAACATTTTTGCAAAGAAGACATCCAGATGGCCAACAGATACACGAAAAAGTGCTCAACATCACTCGGTATCAGGGATATACAAATCAAAACTACAATGAGATACCAACTCATACCAGTCAGAATGGCTAGAATTACTAAGTCAGGAAATGATAGATGTCGGCGAGGATGTGGAGAAAGGGGAACCCTCCTACACTGTTGGTGGGAATGCAAGCTGGTGCAGCCACTCTGGAAAACAGCATGGAGGTTCTTCAAAAGCTGAATATAGAGCTACCCTATGACCCAAAAATCACACTACCAGGTATTTACCCTAAAAATACAAATTTTGTGATCTGAAGGGGCACATGCACTCAAATGTTTACAGCAGCAATGTCCACAATTGCCAAACTATGGAAAGAACTATAAATGTCCATCAACAGATGAATGGAAGATGTGATATATATATCACATGTGGTATATATACACAATGATCTAGTATGCAGCCTCAAAAGAAATGAAATCTTGCCATTTGCAATGATGTGGATGGAACTAGAGGGTATTATGCTGAGCGAAATAAATCAGAGAAAGACAATTATCATATGATCTCTCCAATATAAAGAATTTGAGAGGCAGGGTAGAGGTTTTGCAGGGTAGGGAAAGAAAAAATGAAATAAGATGGGCTCATGAGGGGGACAAACCATAAGAGACTCTTAATTTCACAAAACAAGCTGAGGGTTTATAGGAAGAGGGTGGTTGGGTTATGGACACTGGGGAGGGTATGTGCTATGGTGAGTGCTGTGAAATGTGTAAGCCTGATGATTCACAGACCTGTACCCCTGAGGCAAACAATACATTATATATTAATGAAAATAATTTAAAAAAAATAACAAAAACAAAAAGATGTGGTACTACATTCACAAAATAGAAGGCTTATAGTAGTAAACAAATGATGATATGAACTAGAGTCACAACTATCAAAGTAAACAAATCTCAGAATACATTATTGAAAAAAAGAGAATACATTATTGAGTAAACAGCAACAAAGAAAAAGCAAATTGCAGAAAAATTAGGTGGAGTTTGCCTCAATTTGTAGAAAGTTCAAAACCAAGCAATGGAAAAGACTGTGGGATATCACAAAAAATAAATTCAGGATAACAGTTACCTCTAGGTGGCAGGATAGGAAATGGAATTAAGAAGAGCTTCAAAAGTACTAAGTATACATTTTTTCTTCTTAAGCTACAAAGTATATACAAGGGTATCAGTTTTATTATTCACTAAACTGTATATATACATTACGTATACTTATATATATTTTATAAAAGGTAAGTGCAATTTTAAAAGAGTCAGTTGCATTGCCAGTATACTCTTAAATATCTATGAAATATTTGCTGGCAAAAATCTGAAAAAAAATCAAAATTTAACTAATTCTCATTTAAATGTTAGTTGGTTTTTTTTAAAGAATAAAAAATTCATCTTAGTTACACTGACAGATTTTCTTAGCAGATGTTGATCTGTCTTCTAAAGAACAGGTTCCTCTTCCTTCCATTGGAATCTAGAAGAGAAACAAAATTTTAATTCCCAAGTATAAATAGTTAATACCTACTCATATCTCCCTTTTAATCTCACCAATTCATTTTACAATACTTTTCCTTTACATTACTTTAGTTCAACAAAGATGATCTTAAAACTACAAAGAAAATTTGCCTAATGAACAATAAAATAAAATTTTAAGTATGTTTTGAAACAACAAGCAACAGAATAGACACTTGCTAAGAAAACTGATGGAAAGAAAAGGCCTGAGGTAATCATAGTAAATGCAGTTCAAAGAGATAGAAATATAAAAGCAATCTAGAGATTTATTCTGTTAAATTAGTTAACTTAAGTTGGATATCAGTTCATGTATCTTTCAGTTTCTTAAATAATAAAAGCCCACAAAGTATAAATTTTCTGTAGAACAAAACACTGGTTTTCATTTTTATCAATTTCTATGTAAGTTCTATTTATTTTCTCTTTTTTTTTCCCTCTTTTTAAAACCCCCGAGTGTTTAATTTCTAAGAAGGTAAGGGAGGTGAAGCATCTTTTGTTGTTGATTTCCAACTTAATGAATTATTAGAGAATGTGACTATAAATCTCTCCTTAGACACATCTCAAACTTTCTTTATCACTTATTTATTAAATTTGCAAATGTATCGTGGACTTAGAAAAAATATATATTCTCTGTTGGTAAGAAGAGTGTTTTAATAAAGACAGGCAGGACAAAGGAGAAACTATCCAGCTGTTCACCAAACTATTTCCCTTTCCTCTTAGGTATACAGCTAGACCACATTCCCTAGCCTCCCTTGGAGTTGGTTTGGACGTGTGATTTAAGTTCCGGTCATGGGCAAAAGTGGTGTACACCACTACTACTCCTGGCCTCTAAAAATTTCCTCCACAATCCTCTGTTTCTCTTCTGCTATCTGATATCAACATACATGATAAATGTGGAAATCACCAGTTAAAGACAGCAAAGCCTCCATCAACTTGGGAGTCCTGAATAATTTTATGGAGCAGAGCCTCTTCTCTAACCTCACTATTCATTCATTTAAAAAGTATTACATATTCAACTCTTAAAACACTCAAGCCCCAAACTCGCACCACAACACAAAAGTTGAGATAGCTAGTTCATAAGCACATAAACCATACCTACCTCAGATCTGTTTATAGAGGATAAATGACAGAAAAGATCACCCCAAAGAGAAGAAACTAATAAACTCCCATACCCCAGGAGAACAAGCCTTCACAAAGCCTACCATGCTGGATTTCTTAATTGGTATGGATCAGTAACTCCGTATTTCCACTTTTCCTGTTTTCTGAATCAGTTTTCTATTGCATTTATATTGTCCTTGCTCTGATACTATGTATTTTATGTGATAGGCTTCTAATTTAACACACATCTGAAGGCCTACTAAAATACTCTCCAAAGACTGTAGAGCCCAACAGGCACTATCCTCACACTCTCCTTCTGCTTTGTTCCAGGTCATGGGTACTGCCTGGAAACACTCCCAGTGCACACTTCTAGAACCCCTACCACTCATGGGATGTCCCTTGATCATCAGCTCTGATAGCCAATGGGGCTTTATGTATGCAAGTCCCACAGGACTTTAACAAACAGAAAAAGAGTTCTTAATCAGTTACCCATCCAGGGAGCAGTGATGAGGCAGCTGACTGAAACATCCATTTTTCTGTGAAAGAAGCCTGTATTAGCTTATCTTCATACCTGTGGCCAGAGGGCAAGCTTCTAATTAAATACACATCTGGGGCCACCTGAAATCCTCTCCAGATTCTGTGGAGGCCAGCAGGTACCATCCTCATACTCCCTCTGCCTCACCCCAGATTGCTGGTGTCTCCAAGAAAGGAGCTTATACAAACACCCAGCATCCCAGCTTTTGTGACTGCTGCCCCGAGGACAGTCTTTGATAGCCTGGTTCTGATGGCTAGCAGGGCTTAGGTTCACAGATTCAACAGGATGACAGCAAACAAAGAAACACTTCTTAACTGACAATCATACCAGGGCTTAGTGCAGAAGGAACAGACAGATGCCCATTTCCAAGTCTGCCATGAAAGAGTATATCTGCATACTTTAGAAGCCCCACCTGAGGGTGCAGCTTCCAATCAAACTGAATCTGAGTCCTGACTGAGATCCTTCCCATTGGGACACAGGCAGGTTTTGGCATACCCTCGACTACCAAGAATTACTAAAAATAAAGCAGGCTACTTGGAAAATCACAAAGGTTTGCGAGACACCAAGAGATAGGGCAGGGTTGAAACACAGGTTTTATTTCCCACTTAAGGCCCCAACTTCAGGACTAAGAGAGGCATCTCTGTTTTATCTAACATGCAGAAACTAACACAGAGTTGAAGCAAATGAAGACACAGAACAATATGTTACAAACAAGAGAACAAGATAAAGCCTTAGAAACAAACCTCAGTGAAATGAAGATAAGTGATTTTCCCAGTAAGAGTTCAGAATAACAGTCATAAAGATGCTCTCACTGAGGTCAGGAGAATAATGCAAGAACCAAGTGAGAATTTCAACAAAGAAACAGAAAATACAAGAAAGTACCAAATAGAAATCAAAGAGCTGAGGAATATAGTAACTGAACTAAGAAATATAATAAAAGGATTAACAGAAAACTTGATGAAGCCAAAGGAAGGATCACAAATTCAAAGAAAGGGCAGTGGAATTTCAAATCAGAGAAGCAACAACAAAAAGGAATTTTTAAAAAGTGACAATAGCATAAGGGACTTATGGGACAGTATCAAATAAATCAGTATTCATATTATCAGAGCCCCAAAAGGAAAAGGAGCAGAGACAGAAAACTTACTTGAAATTATGACCAAAAACTTCCCTAACCTAGGGAAGGAAACAGAGCTCCAAATAAGCTGAACCCAAAGAAACTACATCAAGACACATAATTATGTTTTTGTAATTAAATTACAAGAAGAGAATTTTTTTTTAAAGATTTTATTTATTTATTTGACAGAGATCACATGTAGGCAGAGAGGGGGGGGAAGCAGGCTCCCTGCTGAGCAGAGATCCCAATGCGGGACTCGATTCCAAGACCCTGAGATCATGACCTGAGCCAAAGGCAGCGGCTTAATCCACTGAGCCACCCAGGCGCCCCTACAAGAAGAGAATTTTTAAAGCAACAAAAGAAAAACAACTCATTATATACAGGTAAACCCCACAAAACTATCATCAGATTTTTCAACAGAAACTTTGCAGGCCAGAAGAAAGTGGCATGACATATTGGGAGTGTTGAAAGGAAAAACTACCAATGAAGAGTATTCTACCCAGCAAAACTGTCCTTCTGAACAGGAGAGATAAAGAGTTTTCCAGATAAGTAAAAAGCTAAAGAATTCATCACTAGACCTGGCTTTACAAGAAATGTTAAAAGCATTTATTAAAGCTGAAATAAAAGGTCTCAATTAGTAAAAGGAAAACATATGAAAGTATAAACTTACTAGTAAAGGTAAATATATACTAAAATTCAAAATAATGTTGTAAAGGAGGTAGGTTAATCACTTACAAAACTAGTTTGAATGTTAAAGACAAAAGTAGTAAAAACAACAACTACAATAATTTGTTAATAAATACTAAGACCAAAAGAAGCTGTGTCATCAAAAACATAACATGTTGGGGGGTGGTAAAACTATAAAGCTTTAGAATGCATTTGACTTTAAGTTTTATATCAAGTTGAAATGTATTGTTATCAACAGAAGATGTTTTATATAAGTCTCGGTAACCACAAAGCAAAATCTATAGCAAATAAACAAGATGTAAAAAGAAATGAATGCAACACTATAGAAAATCATTAAATCACAAAGAAACAGAGCAAGAAAAGAAACAACAAAGGAATTACACAACAGCCAAGACATGATGAGCAAAATGGAAATTAGCCCAAGTCTATTAATAACTTTTTTAAACAAATATGGACTAAATAAATTTCTCCCATCAAAAGATACATTTTTTTTTTTAAAAAATCCATTTATATGCTCTGTTCTAAAGACTCATTTCACACGTAAGGACATATACAGACTAAAAGTGACAGGATGGAAAAAGGTATTTCATGAAAATGGATACCGGAAGAAAACTGGAGTGGGTACAAATAGACAAAACAGGGGCACCTGGGTGGCTCAGTGGGTTAAGCCGCTGCTTTTGGCTCAGGTCGTGATCTTGGGGTCCTGAGCCCCACATCAGGCTCTCCGCTCAGGAGGGAGCCTACTTCCCACCCCCCGCCGTCTGCCTCTCTGCCTACATGTGACTTCTCTGTCAAATAAACAAATAAATAAATAAACGGACAAAACACACTTTAAAACAAGACCTGAATAAGAGACAAAGTCATTATCTAGTGAATTAGAGATGAATCCAAGAAGAAGATGCAACATTTGAAAATATATGAGCCCAACATAGGAGTATCTAAATATATAAAGCAAAGATGAACAGACCTAAGGAGAGAAACAGCAATATGATAACAGTTGGGAACTTGAATACCCCCCACTTTCATCAGTGGGTAAATCCTCCAGACAGAAAATCAATAAGGAAACACTGGCCTTCAGTAACACTTTAAACCAGATGTACTAAACAGATATATACAGAGCATTTCATTCAAAAGCAATAGCATATACATTCTTCTCAAGCACATATTGAATATTTTCCATGATATATTGTATTTTAGGCCAAAAAACAAGTCTTAATAAATTTAGGAAGACTGAAATCACATAAGCCATGTTTTCAAACCATAAGGGTATTAAAATAAAAATTACAAGAGGGAAACTAGAAAACTGGTAAGCATATGGAAATTATGCAACACGTTCTTAAACAACTAATGGCCTAAAAAAAATCAAAAAATATTTTTAAGTATCTTGACACAAAAAATGGAAATACAAACTCAGCAAAAACAGTTCTAAGTGGGAAGTTTATAGTGATAAGCACCTATATTAAGAAACAAGAAAGGGGGGCACCTGGGTGGCTCAGTCGTTAAGCATCTGCCTTCGGCTCGGGTCATGATCCCAGGGTCCTGGGATCGAGCCCCGCATCAGGCTCCCTGCTTAGCAGGAAGCCTGCTTCTGACTTTCCCACTCCTCCTGCCTGTGTTCCCTCTCACTGTGTCTCTCCCTATCAAATAAATTTTTAAAAATCTTTAAAAAAAAAAAAAAAAGAAACAAGAAAGGTTTCAAACAACCTAAATTTATACTTCAAGAAACTAATAAACTAAACCTACAGTTAGGAGAAAGTAAATAACAAAGATCAGAGTGGAAATAAATGAGACAGAAACTAAAAAGATAATAGAAAAGATTAACGAAACTAAGAGCTGGTTGTCTGAAAAGATAAAAAATTTACAAACTGTTAGCTATACTCAAAAGGGTAAAAAGATGACTCAAAATCAGAAGTGAAAGAGATCTTATAACTGATAACAGAAAAACAGATCATAAGAAACTACTAAAAACAATGACAAGCCAACAAACTGAATGGCCTAGAAGAAATTAGTAAATCAAACTAACAAGACTGATTCATTAAGAAATTGAAAATATGAATATACCAATTACTAGTAAAGAGATTGAATTAGTAATCAAAAAATTCCCAATAAGCAAAGTCCAGAACTAATGGCTTCCTGGTGAATTCTATCAAACTACCAAACATTTTAAAAAGAATCACCATCAATCCTTCTCTAAAACTCTTCCAAAAAATAGAGGAGAAAGGAACACTTCCAAACTCATTTTATGAAGCCAGCATTATCTTGATACAAAAACCAGAAAAGGACACTACAAGAGAAATTACAGGATAATATCCTTAGTGAACATAGATTCAAAAATCTTGAAAATACTAGCAAATTATATTTAACAATATATTAAGAGAATTATACACTATGATCGAGTGGGATTTATTCTAGGATTGTAAAGACAGTTCAACACCATAGTATAAGAATCATATGATCATCTCAAAAAACGCAGAAAAGGCATTTGACAAAATTCAACATCCATTCATGACTAAAACTTGCAACAAAAGAGATAGAAGGAATATACCTTGACAGAATAAAAGACATATATGTTCAGCCTATAGCTAACATCACACTCAAGAGTAAAATGTTCAAAGTTTTTCCTCTAAGATCAGGAATAACACAAGGATGGCTACTCTGGCCACTTTCATTCAACATGATACTAGAAGTCCTAGTTAGAGCAATCAGGCAAGAAAAAAAAAAAAAAAGGCTTCCAAAACAGAAAGGAACAATTAAAATTACCTTCATTTGTAGATATTATGATACTGTATGTAGAACATCCTAAACATTCCACCAAAAAACTGTTAGATGTAATAAATAAATTCAGTAAAGTTGCAGGTTACATAATCAATACACAAAATCAGCTGCATTTCTATACACTAATAATGAACAATCAGAGAAATTAAGCAAACAATCCCATTTACAAATGCATCAAAAAGGATAAAATACAGGAATAAATCTAACCAAAGAGGTAAAAGATCTGTAAACAGAAAACTGTAAGACATTGATGAAAGAAACTGAAGACACAAATAAATGGAAAGATAATCTGTGCTCATGAATTGGAAGAATTTATCTTGTTAAAATGTCCACACTACCCAAAGCAGTTCCAAGACAACCCTTTTCAAAATTCCAATGATATTTTTCACAGAAGTAGAACAAGTAATCCTAAAGCTTGTATGGAACCATAAAAGGCCCTGAATAGCCAAGGAAATCTTGAAAAAGAACAAAGTGGAAAGCATCACAATTCTTAATTTCAAACAACTTTAGAAAGCTACAATAATCTGGGGCACCTGGGTGGCTCAGCTGGTTAAGCATCTGCCTTCGGGTCAGGTCATTATCTCAGGGTCCTAGAATCGAGCCTCGCACCAAGTTTCCTGCTCAGCAGGGGAGTCTGCTTCTCCCTCTACCTCTCCCCCCTGTTTGTGCTTGCTCTCTCAAATAAATAAAAAATCTTAAAAAAAAAAAAGCTACAGTAATCAAAACAGTATGGTACTAGCATAAAAACAGGCAAAGACAAATGAAACATAATAGAAAGCCAAGAAGAAAATACACATATAATGGCCAATTAATTTACAACAAAGGAGCCAAAAATGTACAATAAGGAAGGATAGTCTCTTCAATAAATGGTGCTAGGAAAACTGGGTAGCTACATGCAAAATAATGAAAATAGATCCCTATCTTACACCATAAAAAAAATTAACTTAAAATGGAATAAAGACTTGAACATAAGACCCGAAACCATAAAGCTGCTAGAAGAAAACGCAGGGGGGTAAAGCACCTTGACATTGATCTAGAATGATTTTCTGGATTTGACTCCAAAAACAAATGCAACTGAAGTAAAACTAAACAAGTGAGACTACATTAAACTAAATAACCTCTGCACAGCAAAGGAAACAATCAACACAATGAAAAGGCAACTACAGAATGAGAGTAAATTATTTGTAAACCATTTATCTGATAATGGTTTAATATCCAAAATATGTAAAGAACTCCTACAATTCAAAGCAAAATACCAACAATCTAATTAAACAGCTGGCAGAGGAATTGAACAGACTTTTACCCAAAGAAGACATACAGATGGTCAACAGGTATACAAAAAGGTGCTCAATATCATGAATCATCAAGAAAATGCAAATCAATGACACCCCAATGAGACAGCACCTCACACTTGTTAAAAGGACGTGGAGAAAAGGAAACCCTTGTGTATTGCTGGTGGGAATGCAAATTGGTCAGCCATTATAGAAAACAGTGTAGAGTATCCTCAAAAATTAAAAAGAGAACTACCATATGATCCAAAGAATCCACTTCCAGTAATTCTTCCAAAGGAAATGAAGCCAGTAACTCTAAGTGATTATCCTCACTCCCTTGTTCATTGCCATTATTTACAATAGCTAAGACATGGAAATGAACTAAGTGTCCTTAGATGGGAAAATGTATAAAGAAGATGTGGTATACACATGCAATGGAATATTATTCAGCTATATTAAAGAAGGAAACCCTGCCATTTGCAGCAATGAATGGAACTTGAGGGCATTATGCTAAGTGAAATTAAGTTAGACAAAGAAAAACAAGTACTATATGATCTCACTTAAATGTGTAACCTAAAAATATTAAAATTAAATACAAACTCATAGATTCAGAGAACATATAGGTGGTTTTCTAGAGGTGGAGTATAGGCACAAGGGATGAAGGTTGTCAAATAATACAAACTTCTAGTTATAAAATAAGTCCTAGGATGTAATGTACAGCATGGTGACTAAAATGAGTAAAACACTATTATATATTTGAAACTTCCTAAGAGAATAGATCTTAAAAGTTCTCATCACAAGAAAAACACATTTTTAACTGTTGTGTGGTAATAGATGTTAACCAGACCTATTCTGGTGATTATTTCACAGTTTATACATATATCAGTCATTATGTTGTACACCTGAAAGCAATAAATTGTTATATATAATTAAATCTTAATAAAAATAATTATTATACTCCTCCAAGACTTGTTCTTTCATATTCCCTTCCACATCCAACAAAAGGATCTTGGACCACCCCTACACTTTCCATTCCCCACTATCTGCCATCAGAGATGGATTTTTTTTGTTTTCTCTGTGTGCTTCTGTTTCTTCGTTAATTCTGCCTCAGTAGGAACTACCTGTTCTGATTTTACCCAGCCAGTATGCAAGCAAAACCCTACCTTTCTTCTGCTCGTACCTCTTCTTCCTTTCCAGTTCTGACTTCTGCCTTGGTAGCTCTTGCAGAAATTGGGATTTTAGCCAGGGGTCCACAATAGCACAAATTAAAAACCCTATGCCTGGTCTACCCAAAGGACTTCTCATAATATCAGATTCCCTTCAGGCTCCACCAATGGGCTTATTTTCTTTTCTGATTTGCTCTAGCCACAATCAAGCTGCCATAAATGTAGTCAAACAGAGTTTGTTTTTTAAGTTCTCTAACCTGCTGACAATTCCTTCTTTCAAAGAATAGATCTATATTATTCTTTTTGGGAAAACAGAAGTTCTAGGAGTAACAGGACAGCATCTGATATTACTGACCATATTCCCCTCCTTGAAAATCTATTTTTCCTTAGTACCATTCTTCTAGTAGAATTCATCAAACCTGTCTAACAATTCATTCTATCTCTTTTTCTGGCTTCTCTTCTACTGAGTGTTCTCCAACTTTAAATGTTGTGGCTTCTCAGGACTCTTTGCTCTCAGTCTATACATTTTCTCTTGGAAATCACATATGTAGACACAAACGTATTCAATTACCATCTATTTACTGAATACTAAAAGCCTCTTCTGACTTCAAGCTCTATATAAATGGCTATGACACATCTTCATATATATCACAGATTTTTCAGAAGACTTCAGTTAACCTCAATGTGTCAAAACTTAACTGATATTCTCTTAGAGATTTCTAAGATCTCTAAGATTTCTAATTCTGAATTCGAGAAATGCTAGTAACAAAAATAAATCACAAAATGTATAATGCTTAAACAATTATTTCTTTCTCAAGTAAATAATCTAAAAGGATTCCTAGTCAGTAGGTAATCTTCCATCTAGTGATTTAGATTCAGTCCCTCCTATCTTATGGATGCTAACATTCCTTAGGGCTTCACTACCATCTGGCCCTCACAAGAAGGATACCACAGAGAAGGAATCTCCACTTTTTGCGGTGCATGAAAACAATGCACATCACTTCTGATAATGTTCTATTATTGAGCCATATGGCCAAGTTTAGATGGATGGAAGATTTGGAAAAGTGTTCCTTTCACAATAACAGCTCTATTCTATAAAAGAGAGTACATAAAATATGGTGGAGACTTAGCCTTTTCTGCAACCATCTCTCATATTTTCAATCCTGGTGAATGGCATCATCCCATCAACTACTCATTTACCCAAATCATAAATACAGGTCTTTAATTTTTTCCTTCTCACTTAACTAATCATCAAGTTCTTTCAAATCTAGAACTTCTAAATCTTTGTAATAGCTCTTCCCTGTTTCCATCCTCACTGCTACTCCTCAACTTTTTAATACCCGGATGTTATCACAATCCTCTGCTAAAAATTTTTTTAGTGGCTCTCTGATGATAGGAAATCAAACTATTATATGTCATACAAGGTCCTTTATAACGTCCAGAATTATTTCTTGCCGTCCCTCAACCCCTTATAATTTATGCAATACCAGTAGCAATAACAGTAAGTAGAATGAAACAAATTACTTACAGTTTCTTTTTTTTTTTTTTTTTTAAGATTTATTTACTTGACAGACAGAGATCACAAGTCAGCAGAGAGGCAGGCAGAGAGAGAGATGGGAGAAGCAGGCTCCCTGCTGAGCAGAGAGCCTGATGCAGGGCTCGATCCCAGGACCCTGACCATGACCTGAGCCAAAGGCAGAGGCTTAACCCCTGAGCCACCCAGGCGCCCCTTACTTACAGTTTCTAAAAGAAGCTATATTTCCTCACATCTTAGTTTATATCTATATTGCTCTTTCTTCATAGGATGATGGCAGTTTGCCCATCATTTGGTTCACTTACTGACATCCAGATCAAAAGTTTTCTCCTTTATCACATCTTCCTCTGACTGCCCATGAAACTTAAAACTGTCTTTTTTATTATTTGTTATTGAATTGATATAAAAGTTTATATTAGCTTTGGGTATACAACATACTAATTTAATCATTCTACACATTACTCAATGCTCACTATAACTACAGTTACCATCTGTCATCATACATTATTACAATATTACTGGCAATAGTTCCTAAGCTATACTTTCCATTTCCATGACTTATTTTATTGTATATCTTATTTATTTTATAATTCTCTTCACCTATTTTGCCCATCCCTAACCAACCTTCCCTCTGGCAACCACCAGTTTGTTCTCTGTATTTAAAAGTCTTGGTTTATTGTTTGCTCATTCATTTTATTTTTTACATTCCACATATAAGTGAAATCATATGGCATCTGTTTTTCTCTGATTTATTTAACTAGCCACAATACTCTCTAGGTGCATCCATGTTGTCACAAATGGCAAGATCTCATTATTTTTTATGGCTGAGTAACAGTCTACTGTGTGTGTATGTGTGTGTGTGTGCATACTCACATATATATACACATACCACAATTTCTTATTCATTCATCAACTGATGGCACTTGGGTTCCTTCCATATCTTGGCCACTGTACATAATGTTGCAATAAAGATTGGGATGCATATACCTTTTCAAATTAGTATTTCTGTTTTTAAGACTTTTTTGTTTTTAGATTTATTTGATAGAGTGAATGAGAAAGAGAGCATGAGTTGGGGCATAGGCAGAGGGAGAAGCAGGCTCCCCATTAAGCAGGGAGCCCTATGTGGGGCTCGATTCCAGGACCCCAGGATCATGACCTGAGCTGAAGACAGCTGCTTAACTGACTGAGCCACCCAGGTGCCCCATATTTCTGTTTTTGGGGGGTAAATACCCAGTAATGGAATTATTGGATTGTACGGTATTTCTACTTTTACTTTATTAAGGAACTTCAATACTGATTTCCATAGTGGTTGCACCAATTTTTATTCCTACCAACATGCTGGTGCCTGACCTTTTCAGAAGCATACCAAAAAGGAGTCATTTAGAGGTCCCTGTCCTTAATTATAAACAGCAGCCTTTTCAATTTTGGCTGTATTTGCTCACAGCACATGACAGAATGTGTAAGTAAACCAAACAGACAGCTAAATGACTATTTGGATGAATTTGATATGTATTTAATGAAACTACATTCTCTACAAAGCAGTAAAAAGTCGACCTTAGGCACCAGAAGAATCCAAGTATTGAGTAAATCAAAGAATATAAGTTTGTAATTCAAGTTAATCTTTCAATAGCTAAAACTGAAGGGCAGGAACTCTCATAGGCAACTTTAAATTTCTGCAGTTGAGGCATCAGGGCAGATAACCAGAAGTTCTGCATATATTGTTCATGAAAAAGTATTTTTAGAGAATGCATTCCCAATATAAAAAATTGAAATTAATTCTCCATATCCTCATCAATACTTGTTATTTCTTGTCTTTTGTATACTGGCCATTCTGACTGGTATGAAGTAATATCTCATTGTGGTTCTAATTTGCATTTCTCTGATGATTAGTGACGTTGAGGATTTTTTTATGTGCTTGTTTTCATGTGGGTTTTTTTTTCATCTGTTTGTCTTCATTGGAAAAATGTCCATCCGGGTCCTCTGCTCATTTTTTAATCAGATTGTTTGCTTGCTTGGGCTGAGTTGTATCAGTTCTTTATATATTTGGGGCATTAACTTCTTATTGGATATATATAATTTGTAAATATTTTTTCCTGCTAACTAGGTTGTCTTTTTATTTTGTTGGTGGTTTCCTTTACTGTGCAAAACCCTTTTATTTGGGTATATTTTAGTTCATTTTCACTTTTGTTTCCCTTTCCTGAGGAAACACTGCCATAAATATGTTGCTAAGGCTGAAGGTATCACAATCTCATATTTCAAGATGGACTACAAAGCTACAGTAACCAAAACACTATGGTACTGGCACAAAACCAGACACATAGATCAATGGAACAGGATAGAGAGCCACAGAAATAAACCCACATCTATATGTCAATTAACCTACAACAAAGGAGGTAAGAATATAGAATGGGGAAGAGTCTTTCCAAAAAATGGTATTTGGAAAACTGGACTGCTACATGCGAAAAAATAAAAACAGACCATATTTCCTATACCATACATAAAAATGAACTCAAAATGGATTTAAGACCCAAATCTAAGAACAGAAACCATGAACTCCTAAAAGAAAAGTTAAAATTGTCTTTTACTAAGTTTTAACTGCCTTTTGTAAAAACTCCAATTGGAGCAAATGTATCTAAATGCACTAGGTTTTTTGTTTCAGTCTAGCTACTAGACTATAACTTCCAAAAGATACGTCCCATGTCCTTTCATCTCTGTACCTTTCATCATCTCGTGCATAACGGAATAGCATCAGAAGAACAAAAACTTTTGTTATTTTACCACTGTAGCCACAGTGTCTACCTAGCGTATAAAAGACATTCAATAAATTTGGGGCACCTGGGTGGCTCAGTGGGTTAAGCCTCTGCCCAGGGTTCTGGGATCAAGTCCTGCATCGGGCTCTCTGCTCAGCGAAGAGCCTGCTTTCCCTCTCTCTCTGCCTGTCTCTCTGTCTACTTGTGATCTCTGTCTGTAAAATAAATAAATAAAATCTTTAAAAAATAATAATAAAAAATCTTTAAAAATAAAATCTTTATTTTTAAAATCTTTTTTTTTTTTTTTTAAGATTTTATTTATTTATTCGTCAGAGAGGAAGCAGGAGCGAGCACAGGCAGACAGAGGCAGAGGGAGAAGCAGGCTCCCCGCCGAGCAAGGAGCCCGATGCGGGACTCGATCCCAGGATGCTGGGATCATGACCTGAGCCGAAGGCAGCCGCTCAACCAACTGAGCCACCCAGGCGTCCCTATTTTTAAAATCTTTAAAAAATGTAAAAGCCTGGACTGTTCTAACAATCACACACCGTTATTATGAGCAGCAGTTACAACTTACATAACCAATGTTTATAGCTCTTTCAGTATTCTTAAACATATAACAACGTTGACCATAGCATACTGAAACCTAAATGTTTTCAACTTCAAAGAAATTTTATAGGACTCACAAAAAGAATTTTTAAAATATCTAGACTGACTCACAAAACAAACTGAGAGTTACCCGGGAGAGGGGGGTAGGGAGAGGGTGGTGGGGTTATGGACATTGGGGAAGGTATGTGCTATGGTAAGTGCTGAGAAGTGTATAAACCTGGTGATTCACAGACCTGTACCCCTGGGGCTAATAATACATTATATATTAATAAAAAAACTTTTAAATTTAAAAAAAAATCTAGATTGGTTTGTCTTAAAGCATATTACAGGTTCACGAAGGTGTTAATTTTATTTCTAAATCCAAGCTAGAATTTCCCCAGAATAAAAAAAAGTATTGATCTCAGAGGAAATTTTTTGATAAAAACTAACTTTAAAACAAAGTAAACTGCCAATAATAAAATATGACATAACAACTGACTTAACTGGAAAGATAATGGAAGATGTACTTTACCTCACCAAATCCAAAGTCCCATGACCGCTTAGAACACAATTCTTCCAAAGACATATTACCCCTAAGGATCATAAATAAGATGCTTTTAAAGTGTGCCTTATTTCCTATTGAAAATTATTATTCTAAATTATGGTTTACAAAGTTGGCTTCAAGTCAGAATTATAAGAGAAGTTTTTTGAAAAACAATTCATAAGCTCCAACCTAAAGAGCTTATTTATTATGTGTGGATCAAATGTGGTATTTTTTTTTTAAAGATTTTATTTCTTTATTTGACAGACAGAAATCACAAGTAGGCAGAGAGGCAGGCACAGAGAGAGGGAGAGGCAGGCTCCCTGCCAAGCAGAGAGCCCGATGCGGGGCTCGATCCCAGGACCCTGGGATCATGACCTGAGCCGAAGGCAGAGGCTTTAACCCACTGAGCCACCCAGGCGCCCCCAAATGTGGTATTTTTAATTTTAAAAAGTCACCCCCCTCAAGTGATTCAGACCTGCAGCCAGACTTGGGAATTGTGTTCTAAATCACTTTCAAAAAGTACATTTTAAAATTCAAGGCCTACCATGCTGTTTTTCATTCACAAGTTTCTGAATATTTGGGGATTGGACAACAAAGCAGCTAATTTATTGATTTTATTAAGTAAGGTGTGACTCTACATTTTAAATAATTTGTTGTGCCAATCCCAAAAAAATAGCAACTATATGCTCTTTTCATAAATATATATGAAATATATATGAAAATATTTCATAAATATATGAAACATATATGAAAATATTTTCAAAATAAAAATATATTCTAGTTCATGATTTTCAGTTACCAAGATCTGACTAAATCACAATTATTACCAAGAAAGTTTGGGCTATTCTGAAACCAGAAATTTTGTTTAATTCCCTATAAATAACAGTCCCATAAAATGTTAATATGCTTATGCCATTATCGTTGAATTCTATCACTCTCTTGTTCTGATTCTATACTAACCAATCAACCTTCCCAAGGATAGCTGAGCCAAAAGTTAGAAAATATACTTATCATGCAAGTAAGCATTCCTATATTATGTAACTCTTCTACTCCTTACTGTAAATTAATAAACTACATTCTGGTGAGTATATAAGTTTCTTGAACAAATAAGTGAGTTTTCTCAAACCTAATTAATACCAAGATTCCAGATATTTTTGCAATAGCATATATGAGCACCATCCTCTCAAATGAGTCGATATTACCAAGATTCTGACAGCTGAGAATCCTACCTTGAGGCTAGTCTATCCAATCCCAGAAAGCAATATGCCTACTGACTTTTCATCAATTCAAACATTCAACATGCACTATCCCAAATCCTGATTTGTATTCCCCAGATTTACCTAAAAACTTACATATGATTCACTGGGTATTTCTGGCTTCCCTTCTGTGGTATCTTCTCTTGGTAATCACTTTTAAATTTTCCTTTAAAAATAAAAGTATGCATTGAATTCAAAACCTTAACAGAGACTATTTGTTTTTTAATTTGAAGCTTACAAACTACATAGAAGAAAATTACTGATCCAAAAAGTCATATAATAGAATGTCATTCTATGTTTAACTTCCGATTTTTACACACACATTAACACACACACACTGAAAACAAAAAATCCCAATAGATTATGTTTTCCATGTGTAACACTCACCTTTTTTTTCAGAGCTGGGTGCATAACAATCATTTTCAAAAGATGCACTACGAGTATTTCTTTCATTATTACAGTACTCTTCTTGATACCTCTTGTTTGGCTGACAATTTTCTGGACAACTTGTTTTATTAAAAGTAGAGTTACTAACAGTCAACTCTGGATCTGTAAAAATACTTCTACTGTATCTATCAGTTGAATCATTTTTATTATAACTTGTGATTGCACAAATATCTCTCATACTGTCATCACCACACTTGTCAAAGGTTTTCTTTATCCTTTGTTGATCTATGTTTAATAAATTGATGACATTTTCACAAATAAAAGAATTACAATTCTCTGATTTAAGGCTGGCTGTTGGCTGGTTCAGATATGCAAGAAAATTTGAAACCTCTCTTCTATTTTCTCCCCATATATGTTGCACTGATTGTTTTTCAGTAAGGAATTCTGACTGTCTTCGTTCATCCATGCTTCCACATTCTTCATCCATAACCACAACAGGTCTTCCAGTAAGGAAATTCCTATTGTCTGGACTTTGAGATAAATAAAGACATATTTAACAAGAAAAGTATACAGCATTTTCATTTCAAAACAACTAAATTCTTAAGAGAACATATTGAGTAACTACTAATACTTACCTACACTAAGTTTTAATTTTTTTAATTTAAATACACAATTTTGCTTTATGTCAAAATTTGTCTAATGTACTATTCTAGTACCTTAGTGAGTATAAAAATAATATACACTTAATTCAGTATTTCAAAATGAAAATTAGCATGGGTTCAGTTTACTGTTATATTAACCAAAAAAACCTTGTAGGGTGTCTTATCTTCTATAATAAGATTTAGTGAATAACCTAAACAATTACTATGTATACTTCTGCTTCATTTAACCAGATAAAGATATTTAAAGACTGTGCAGAGGAAAATTACCCTGTTAAAACATAAATCAAATAGTCATGAGAATATTATAATAGATTTTTCTCAACCTAACAACTCTGAAGTTCCCAAGGCAGAAAAGTCAATACAAATGCATATATTAATAATAAAGCCAAGATATAAATTAGATGAAAAGGTTAGACTAGATAAATTTTAAGTTCCTTTCTAATGCAGAAATCATAATTCTACTTTATGTCCAACTTGTATCAAATCAAAGTATCAAAGGATATAATTAGAAATCAAGATATTTCATATGAGGAAGTGGAGATGCAACGGGGCGGGGTAGGAAAAGAATAAATGAAACAAGATGGGATCGGGAAGGAGACAAACCATAAGAGACTCTCAATGTCACAAAACAAACTGAGGGGGGCGGGAGGGAGGGGGGAAAGGAGAAGGTGGTGGAGTTATGGACATTGGGGAGGGCATGTGCTATGGTGAGTGCTGTGAAGTGTGTAAACCTGGCGATTCACAGATCTGTACCCATGGGGCTAATAATACATTATATGTTTATAAAAAATTTAAAAAAAATAGAAATCAAGATATTTCAAAATTTGTTGTCACTGATGATCAACAAATTTACTTGGGGTTGGATTGTTCCAGAGATTGTGGAGGTACCAAAGAAATTTAGAATAGGCCACTAAAACTGATTAATTTCCAATTTTATTTTTTAAGTTATTTTTAAATTCCTAACAAGCAGGTATACTTGTGTTCCAGACACTATGCCATGTGTTGTGGACAGAGAAATAAAAGAATTCAATTTGCTGTTAAGGAGAGATATTTTACCCATGAATGTTCACAGATCACAATCCTACACTATTAATCAACATAGGTATCACTGGGGTTTTGGGCAATATAATGCTATTATATTATACCAAAAGGCATAACATATAGTATGCAATAATATACAACATTAACACCAGAGAAATTTTTATTACTCTAAATTTTAAAAAATGTAAAGACAGACTTACCTATATATATTAAACAGATATTTAATGTATGCCTATTATGTGGTAGGGAGATAATACAGCTTATATTCTAGTTAGGGAAAATAATAATTAACTATAAGTACAAAGGATAAAAGAAATACAAAAATAAATTAAAAAGATAGTTACAGTGACTTTATAGATGCTACAAGATCATACGATGGAATAACTTGTGTTAGAAGTCCTGTATCAGATGGTCTGGTTGGAAAAGCCCCTAGTAAGGAAGTGATAAGTAAGTGAAAGACCCAGAATGGTTAAACATGTGAAGAAAGGAGTAAGCATACCCCAAGGGGACATAGTAATAAGCACAAATGCAAAATTTGCTACACATTTGAGAAACAAAAAGAAAAGAACAGGGGTATCTGGATGGCTCAGTAGGCTAAGCGTCTGCCTCTGGTTCAGGTCATGATCTCAGATCTCCATCCTGGGATGGAGCCCCAAGTTGGGCTCCCTGCTCAGTGGGGAGTCTGCTTCTCCCTCTGCCCCTCCCCCAGCTTGTGCTCTCTTTCACTCTCTCAAATAAATTAAATCTTAAAAAAAAAAAAAGACTGAATAGAATCGGTAAAGGAAATGGCCCCAAATTATACAGAACTTAATATTTTTAATTCAAGCATAATTAATATACAGTGCTACATTAATTTCAGGTATACAATATAATGATGGAATAATTCTATACATTACTCAGTGCTTAACGTGATAAGTGTACTCTTAATCCCCTTTACCTATTTTACTCACCCGCCCCCTACCAATTCCCCTCTGGTAAGCACCAGTTTGTTTTCTAAATTGAAGTGTCTGGTTTTTTTGTCTCTTTTTTCCTTGTTCATTTGTTTTTAAATTCCACAAGAGTGAAATCATATGGTATTTGTCTTTCTTTGACTAACTTGTTTCACTTAGCATTATACTATTATAGATCCATTCGTGTTGTTGTAAATGGCAAGATTTCATTTTTTTTTTTTTAAGATTTTATTTGTTTATTTGACACACAGAGATCACAAGTAGGCAGAGAGGCAGGCAGAGACAGAGAGAGGGGTAAGCAGGCTCTCCACTGAGCAGAGAGCCCGATGCGGGGCTCGATCCCAGGACCCTGGGATCATGACCTGAGCTGAAGGCAGAGGCTTTAACCCACTGAGCCACCCAGGTGCCCCCAAATGTGGTATTTTTAATTTTAAAACACGGCAAGATTTCATTTTTTATGGCTGAGTAATATTCCTGTGTGTGTCTTCTTTATCCACTATGGATGGACCCTTGGGTTGTTGCCATAATTAAGCCATTGTAAATAATGCTACAATAAACAAAGGGGTGCATACATCTTTTTGAATTAGTGTTTTAATTTTCTTGAACACCCAGTACTGGAATTACTTGGTCATATGAATAGAGCTTCATTTTTTATAAGAAAAATAAGAAACACTGAAAGGTTCTAAATACAAAAGTAAAATTGACTTGCTTTTGCCTCGAAAAATATCAGTTTGACTGCCAAGTGAATATAAGTTTCAAAACTTCCAACTGGCTAAAATGAAGCAAGAGGAACTAGACTTTCCCTCCTGACTGGCGCAATTTAAAAACTGGACAAAATATATGAGATAAAAGTTTTCATATATGGACCATCAAGTAGAAAAGGATAATGATTCTTGAGAAAGAAAGAAAGCAAATGAGGTGAACCTCATGACTGCTCCTAGCTTACTGCCTACAGAAGGTATACAAGCCACAGAATATAAATGGACAGCCCAGTCAGAGCTCACAGATTCCCTTTGTTGAGAAAACAGAGCTGGGGATTCAGAAAGAATACAGAGGATAGAGTTCACAGGGCGAGGATCCTTAGGAGAGTGCTTCAAGGAGAGAGCATTCTGGAGATCTAGGGAGAGTTCTCAAATCTTCAGCTAAGTATTGATCAGCACATGCATATGAAGAAATAATACCCAAGGCTGGAGGTGGGGAGGAGAATAAAGTATCTAACAGGATTAGATGGATTAAGTCCAGGAACTCACATACAGATGGGAAAACTTTGTGTTTGCATCAACCAGAGTAGAAAAACCTCATAATTCAAAAGGAATCACAGAGTATTCAGAAGGGTATTGCCTCAGCAGAGGGCAAAATTAAGTATAGGCTAAAGGCATATGTGGTCCTGCCTAACAAAATTTAAAGCAAGCCTCAGTAAGATCATAGTATTTCCAAATAACTAAACTGTATCCAGAATAAAGCTTAGGGTAATTTATAGGGATACAAACACCTCCAGACAACCAAAAATATGAAATTCAGAATTTACAGAATCCAAATAAAATTACCAGAAATACAAAGAAGCAGAAAGTACAACCCATAAGGAGAAGAAAAATCAATTAGAAACAGACCAAGAAATGACAAAATGCTAGTATTTGTAGACAAAGACATCGAAAAAGTTATTGTGCTTATACTCAAGAAGATAGAGGAAAGACTGAGCATGTTAAAATAAATGCATGGGAGATATAAATAAAAGTTAAATCAAACTTACAGAGATGAAAAGTATACTGAACAGATTTATGAGTAGATGAGACATCAAAGAAGATACAACTACTGATTCTAGAGATAAAGCAATATAATCCACATAAGATGAAACAGAGAAAAAATACTGAAAATATATAAACAAAGCATCAGTAAACTAGGACACAACTTCAATTGGACTAAGTTAATGTAATTTGAGTCCCCAAAGAGGAAAAAGAAATCAGAAAAAATATTTTAAAAATTAATGGCTGATCTGTTTCCAAATTTGATAAAAACAGTAAGTCCACAATTTAAGAAGTTCAACACAGCCTAAACACAGGAAGTGCAAAGAAAATGAACATCCTAATCAATGAATAAAAATCCATGGTAGAAAGTGCATGACAGAGAATCCATGATAGAAAAATCTTAAAAACAGAAAAATTATATATTGTATATACAGATATTAAGATAAAAATGACAGAAAATTTCTAGTTAGAAACAATACAAGTCAAAAGACATCTTTCAATAAGAGTACAACATGGACAAGTACACAAAAGATAAAAAGAATTAGGGATGCCTGGGTGGCTCAGTTGGTTAAGCGGCTGCCTTCGGCTCAGGTCATGATCCCAGCGTCCTGGGGTTGAATCCCACATCCGGCTCCTTGCTCAAGAGGGAGCCTGCTTCTTCCTCTGCCTCTGCCTGCCTCTCTGTCTGCCTGTGCTCGCTCTCTCTAATAAATAAATAAAATCTTAAAAAAAAAAATAAAAAGAATTAATCACTGGCAGACCCATACTAGAAGAAATGCTAAAGTCTTCAGAATTGAAGGAAAATGTTACCAGATGAAATTCTAGATCTGCACAAAACAAGACCACCAAAAATGGTAAATCTGTGCTTAAACAAAAAAATGTCTTTTATAACTCTTGTAAAAAGCAATAATATATTACTGGATCTGTAACATATATAAAAATAAAATATATGAATATAAAACAAAGGCCAGAATGGAAAAACAAAAGCATACTATTATGTTATTATACTAAATATACAGTTGTGTAACTTGAAGATAGACTGGGATAAATTAAAATATATACTAGAAACTAAAGCAACCACTGAAAAACAAAACAGAGATAATAAGCTAACAAAAGGGGTAAATTAAGACACAAAGAACA